>SRMA01025982.1:0-217124 GCA_007224835.1 Danionella cerebrum
TGTAGTGACAATGTTACTGGCTATTATTAGTAATGTAGTGACAATGTTGCTAGCTATTATTAGTAATGTAGTGACAATGTTACTGGCTATTATTAGTAATGTAGTGACAATGTTGCGGGCTATTATTAGTAATGTTGTGACAATGTTACTGGCTATTATTAGTAATGTAGTGACAATGTTACTGGCTATTATTAGTAATGTAGTGACAATGTTACCAGCTATTATTAGTAATGTGGTGACAATGTTACTGGCTATTATTAGTAATGTAGTGACAATGTTACTGGCTATTATTACTAATGTAGTGACAATGTTACTGGCTATTATTATTAATGTAGTGACAATGTTACTGGCTATTATTATTAATGTAGTGACAATGTTACTGGCTATTATTATTAATGTAGTGACAATGTTACTAGCTATTATTATTAATGTAGTGACAATGTTACTGGCTATTATTAGTAATGTAGTGACAATGTTACTGGCTATTATTAGTAATGTGGTGACAATGTTACTGGCTATTATTGGTAATGTAGTGACAATGTTACTGGCTATTATTGGTAATGTGGTGACAATGTTACTGGCTATTATTGGTAATGTAGTGACAATGTTACTGGCTATTATTAGTAATGTAGTGACAATGTTACTGGCTATTATTAGTAATGTAGTGACACTGTTACTGGCTATTATTAGTAATGTAGTGACAATGTCACTAGCTATTATTAGTAATGTAGTGACAATGTTACTGGCTATTATTAGTAATGTGGTGACAATGTTACTGGCTATTATTAGTAATGTAGTGAAAATGTTACTGGCTATTATTAGTAATGTGTTGACAATGTTACTGGCTATTATTAGTAATGTAGTGACAATGTTACTGGCTATTATTAGTAATGTAGTTACAATGTTACTAGCTATTATTAGTAATGTAGTGACAATGTTACTACCTATTATTAGTAATGTAGTGTGGCTATTATTAGTAATGTAGTGACAATGTTACTAGCTATTATTAGTAATGTAGTGACAATGTTACTGGCTATTATTAGTAATGTAGTGACAATGTTACTGGCTATTAGTAATGTAGTGACAATGTTACTGGCTATTATTAGTAATGTAGTAACAATGTTACTGGCTATTATTACTAATGTAGTGACAATGTTACTGGCTATTATTAGTAATGTAGTGACAATGTTACTAGCTATTATTAGTAATGTAGTGACAATGTTACTAGCTATTATTAGTAATGTAGTGACAATGTTACTGGCTATTATTAGTAATGTAGTGACATTGTTACTAGCTATTATTAGTAATGTAGTGACAATGTTACTAGCTATTATTAGTAATGTAGTGACAATGTTACTAGCTATTATTAGTAATGTAGTGACAATGTTACTGGCTATTATTAGTAATGTAGTGACAATGTTACTGGCTATTATTAGTAATGTAGTGACAATGTTACTGGCTATTATTAATAATGTAGTGACAATGTTACTGGCTATTTTTAGTAATGTAGTGACAATGTTACTGGCTATTATTAGTAATGTAGTGACAATGTTACTAGCTATTATTAGTACTGTATTGACAATGTTACTAGCTATTATTAGTAATGTAGTGACAATGTTACTAGCTATTATTAGTAATGTAGTGACAATGTTACTAGCTATTATTAGTAATGTAGTGACAATGTTACTGGCTATTACGGTATTACTAATGTGGGGGCAATGTTGCACTGGAACAGTGATGGTGATAACGAATGGTGGACTTTAGAGTGATGAGTGGGGGCAAAGAAAAACATTACAGCCTTTTTTTTTGTTACTTTTACTGTTTACTGTATGGAGCCCTAACAGCTGGTGTGAGACACAGTTAAACCTTCTAGATCTGATCCGGATATGGGCCGCGGGATTCTGAACGAGCTGTAGATGTGGTATTGTTGGGAAGAGTATTGAGGAGAGCGTTGCAGTGGTCCAGCTGCTGGAGATGAAAGCATCGATCGGTTTCTAAATCTGGTCTGGAAATAAAGCATCATCTGATTCTTGCCATGTTTCTAAGATGTTAATAATCTGATTTAGTCGTCGCTCTGACATGGGTATTAAAACTACATCCTGACCTGGTTTGTAGTTATTAGACCCTTAGAGGCGAGGACAACTTTCACCTTGAAGATCCCTTTTTTCCCAAATGCAATGACTTCAGTTTTATCTGGGTTTGCCCGAAGAAAGTTGTGTTAGATCCAGCTCTTAAATGGAAGGAACCAAAAGTAGAAAAAAGTTCACAGAGAACTAAATATCAAGATTTCACCACACAGCAAATCTGTTTCCCCTAAAAAAACAACTTGACTTTTACTGTTTCTTTGGCGAATGAGAGAAATCAAGACCAAGCTGTTTAGGACATCTACGGTCAGAAATACTAACCACATTCATTTCTCTCACCAAAACAAAGAGAATTACATTCTTTAATACATTTCAAACTCGCTGTGTTTACAGGAAATAGTATTTAAATGATGGATGAGTGTGAGGATACATTTCATTAGGAATCACAATCGGTTCCTAAACTAACCCAGCAAGTTAACATCATTTTTTTTTTAAATAATGACGCATTATTTGGTATTATCTGGTGCTCGCCAGACTAATTTGGCCATGTAGGACAGGAATAATGGCTGTTTTAGAAAATAAAACCTTTTAAAAGTGGATTTTTAAAAATAAAATGCTTCTTAATTTGGATCTCTGGAAAATGTTCTGCACACACACTCTTAAGAACATCCACTTATTCTCAGTATGGTAAAGCATAACCCAGACCAATGGACGAACACCAGCCGCACACGTCAGAGAGATGCTGCCCTTCCCCTGCCATTTATGAACAGTGCTGTGTTCTTTACAGTACGACAGATTACATGTTACCGTTTGTGAAATTCCTGTCGCAGGTTTCTAATTTGTTACTTTCACTAATCGCGAATCATTTTCTAATGACCATGTTCTACAGATCATTTTAGACTGTGTCCAATCCAGGCTCCTAACAACATAGTTTGAAATTCAGCAACGTGAAGCTCAAGAAAACAAGAATCTCAAATGATGGTTGAGGCAAAGGGAGTATCTGGAAATGTCTGGTTGCCATTTCGGTTCTCAAAGAACAACCAATCTTATCGTAAGTGGGATAAAAAGAGACGCTCAGTGGCGCCCACATAGCACTCCAAAGCGCTCCACAAAGCCTGTGTTTTCTTCACATTTTTCTCAAACCGCTTCCTGTGATCAGCCAGCAACAGAATAAACCCCTTGACATCCAGGAGTTTTTCTGTGTTCTTTGATTTCTTCGCTGTCATCGTTTTTTCTTTCCTTTTCACAGTGTAGTGTAGAGTGCATCTGATGTACTGCAAACACCATCTTCAGGCAGAGAGTGTCATTGCACTAAAAATATCTGATATCAATGATTCAGAGCAGTGTGTAGAGGGCTTTAGACTTGATTTGTGTCGATTCTTTTGAACGGCTCATAAACTTCTGTCATTCTTTTTTTTCTTCACGTTTCACACAGATGCACACAAGTTAGCTCCTCCGCAGTTAAAAGGGGAGGGGTGTACCCAGTGCAGGGGATGAGTGACAACAATTTCTATGGTGGCCTTGAGTAGGTCACCAGTTTCCCCACAGCTCCCCAGGCGCCGCAGCTATGGCTGCCCACTGCTCTGGGTGTGTGCTCACTTGGATGGGTTGAATGCAGAGCACAAATTCCTTGTATGGGTTACTCAATGTCGCTTTCACTTACTCCAGTGAAAAAACAAAAACAAACATTTCATCCTCTTTCTTCCCAGATCCTCACAACAGAAACACAGTAATGTTTTAAACGGTGGCTTGAAATCATGATTTCGATTCCTTAATTTTGAGTCCTAGTGATTGAAGTAAAAACTGTTTTGCACAGAACTCTATAGCAGACAGCCTAGTTTTTACCGTTTATTTGTGAGTAGGTTTTGTATGAATAACTTAAGTCGACGTAGCTTTACTCCTACACACACTTTGACAACACTTCTTTTCTCAGTTTGGATTTATAGTGTTTCAGAACAAGCTCTGAGGACGAGTCGACATAAAAGTGACAAATCTTAAATGTGATGATCTTAAACAGCCGCAAGGAATGTGATGCATGGATTTCTTGCTAGTGTTTTGTGTTAAATGACCCCCATCCATCTCAGTTTGTGGGAGTCACCTCTTCACGTCAACCCCGCCGCTGTATGCGAGACCCATCAGTGATCTTTGTAGCTTTTTAATCACGTGTCCATAGGTAGAGCTGCTTGTATTTGCTCGTCGAGAGATCATTCAGAATGGACAACATTAATTCACAGCGTGCCGATACTCTGCAGTCTATTATTTACTACATAAGAGGGAGATTGCTGTGTAAAGAACAAAGACAGACCATAAAATCAATGACAAAGCCTTAGCCAGACAAATAAAAGGCTGTGAAAACGCGGTGTGGGCATAGATATTTCTGGATAGAACAAATCAAGGCAGGTCAAAGAAACCGGGCTGCCAAAGCCTAAACCAGTTTTCCCAAACACAAGTGATTGTTCGAAAATCTTCCAAAAGAAACCTGGAGTGAAACCTCTGGAAAGCCTCTGTGCACATACCTCAAAACAAACAACAAACCATTCAGTCAACAATACCAGGAGGAGTCTGAATAGGAACTGGAGAAGAGACAAACAGTGATTTACTGTATGTATGGAGCTTTCTCTCTAGAGCAGGTCTGTTCCAGAACAGATAAGAGCACTCTCTCCAGCACAACACCTGTTCTGGTTTTGCATGGACCGAGGTTGTACAGAAACTGAGGGATGTGGAAGTAATTACTGACTGAAGGCACAAAAGTTGCTCAAACAAAGGGGGCAAACCCTGGGGCGGACTTTTTGCAAATGCGCCCACTTTCCACGGGCATCGGTAATGGTTTATAACCGTATTTTACTGCAAGGAGTGAGGTTTCCAAACATAAAAGGGCTGGTGTCACATGGTGGATAAAGCAATGTTTTATCTTGACCAGGGAACATTTTATTCGTGAAGACTAGTGTGTGGTTGGGGAAAACAACATTTGAGGTTAAAAAGTTTTCATTCATTTTCATCAACTTAAAGGAATCTAGAGTTGTGATCTCATCTGAAATGTGTGTCGTTTTGAAGAAACAAAAAGTACTTCAATGGCACTAACCAGTTCTCCCATGAATCATTCACAAGAGGCCTTTTTGTCCTTTAGGTGAGGCTTCTAATTTCAGTTATTTACCTTTAACCAATTTAATTTATTTACCATTTAAGTCAATTCAAGCATCATTTATAAAGAGCCACAGCACTACATTCCTATCGTCCATCAGGGGGCTGGACATACAGGATCAATGTCAAGCAAGAGGTAAAAGCATGGACGTAACTTTTGGAAAGTTCAGAGAGGTTTGAGTAATAATAATAATTAAAGCTGCAAGCAGCTATCAAAGGGCTCCTTTCAAAAAAAATTTGCGCACAACATTTAAGTGTTGGTACCCTACACATGTGCCAGATTTCATTCTCTTAACACATTAGTTGGCACTAAAGAGCCATTTTTCTCCACCCACTTTTGAGCACCAATCAGATTGACATTTTCACGATTTCTGACACGTCTATTCCCGAGCTCCAATAGTTCCTTAAATATATAGTGCTTTTCCAGACGCTTTACAATTTTAATAGTGAATATTCATTCACACACTGGTGGTGATAAGCTACATTGGTAGAACGAGGCTGCCATTTAGTGACTACGGCGTCCTGCCCACCAGTCACCCAGGGAGTGTTAAAATGGCTATTGTGTTTTTGATTTGCAATAGAGTTGTGTGCACAAAGTTTATTTGTGTTGTGTTGTGCACCAACCGTAAGCACTCCCTCGTAAATTACTCACATAAGTGCAGATCGTTAAATTATCCTCAGATGCACCACTCAGGATTTCTGTTATGTCTCTCACTCTTGAAATAAACCATCAATAAATGTACGGATGGATCGGTTTTAAATCAAGCAATAACAATATCTCTTGCTGGAAGGTTTCATCAAGCTGAGGAACAACTTCCTTTTGAAACCTTTGAACTTTTCACAATAATGGCTGTGCGTTGGCCCAGTTCAGAGACTAAACTATGCCACTGAAGGATTGTTTGGACTTCTTCTGTTGTAATTGGGTCCAAACTCTCTGTAAGAATGGGACATGAAAAAAGGTTCTCTGAAGGTTCTCATGAACAAAACTTCTCTGAGGTTCCTTAGCAATATTGCAACCGCTAGCAGCATCAGCAGTTTTATTTTCACTCGGTTTAATAAACCACTACAAACTTTGCCTCTTCTGTGTTGAGTCGTGATGGCTGAAACAATTCTGCTAAATTCAAATCTCTTCTCCAGTCTGTTCCTTTATTTCTTTGAATCCACATGCGGTCTTATCAGAAAACCCTGCTTTGAAATGAACCTGCAGGCAATGTTTATAACAAAGTGAATGGTTCTGGCCATTTTCATTCCAATGTAACAAAGTGTGAAATCAAACAGGGGGTGAGGGAATGAATGCCTGCTCCCCAAAGCATTTTACATTACATCAAACGGCAAATTACATGTTCATAATAGAGCGAATAAAGTATTCATGCACAGCTAGCCATTTACCTCCACATCTACCATTGACTGATCACTTGTAAAGAAGGCAGAGAGAACATTTACCCACGAAACAAGAGTCCAACAATAGAATCTAACAAAATGCATTGATTGAGAAAGAGAGTACTGCACAAAAACAGCACACCGAATCAACTCTCTGACCAGTCCTTATTTGGGAGATGTATTAAAGTGGAAGCTGTTCACATTCAGACCACCAGGTGGCACTATGAGATATGAGAAAGAATATTGCTCTATGTTTGTATTGAACAATATTCTTATCAACGCGTCAAAATGCTGTATTTCCAGTAGCTATCTGTGGATAACTGATACTGATGTTCGAAGTAAATATTTCCATCTGACATAGAAATCTTCCATGTTGCGGCTAGGTGGCACTAGAACTGACTCTGTAAAGAATCATACATGGACTCAATGCGTATGGCAAGGTTTGAGCATTAAAAGGCTGAGTTCCTGTTTATGGTGAAATTTCGACTTTCAATGGCCATTGTGTGCACATTGTTTTTTTTTGCACGCATTGTTTAATGAAGTCACAAAGTACGGAATTAGCCAAAGTATGACACAAGCAAAAGGAGCCCTTTTTAGAGGTTTTTGCAAAATAGCCAACTTCCTGTCGAAAAACAGGAACAGTACTCTTGGTAGAATACACATGTGTGCAAAATTTCATTCGCGCAAGAAGTTTTTTGTGCAGAAGCACATTAGGTGGTGCTATAAAGCCATTTCCCCCATTTTTTGATCCTCAGACAAATTTTCACCAAATTTTTGTGACCTTTTCAGAACGTTCTGACCCTCAAAAGCTGTGATTCAACTGAAAGACCACCAATCTTAAATTATGTGTTTTGCAAAACAGAGCCTGCCATTATATGCATCACGATATACATCTTGATAGATGGGACAGTGGTAAAATAAAAGTTTCTTTACTGGCTTTTCCCTTCCCTGGGCATCTCCAGTCCATCACAATCACAGCTGGCCTCGAACCAAATGAAGGGTCACAGTGCTACTTACAGCGCCACCATGCTGCCCTTAAAATAATAATGAAAATCAACTGGAGGTTATTAGTTTAGCCAACTTAGGGACTGTGTTTTTCAAATCTAGCAAACTCAAACAGCAGTTATTTAAATGAAAATGTTGTTTACCGTAATCTCTGGTAGATCGTGGATCGTAACGACAGCAAATCTTCTTCTTCGAGAGCCGTCCTGAACTCATTCATGATTTACAGGTCGTAATAAAAATAAACACTTGCATGGAACAATTTTCAAACTGAATTGCAAAGGCTGCAGGTGTTGTTAGCTGTAAAAAGGAAATTACTTGACCCTAGCGTCTCATAAAGCTTTCTTGACTTCAGAAACACAACCCTGATATTGAATTTTTGTCTGAAAAGCTTTTTTGCTATGGGGTAATTGGTAAACATAATTTAAACATAATTTCTCCAGCATGTCTTGGGTTCTTCACAGAGGGACATGCCCAGAACCCCTCCACATGCAGGAGTCCGAAAGGCTTCCGATTGCTGACGTAGAGGAGCAATCTGAACCCTATCTCTAAGAGAGTGCCTAGCAAACCTGTGGAGGAAACTCATTTCAGCCACTTGGATTCAAGACATCATCCTTTCTTTCATGGCCATAGGTAAAGGTAGAACCATAGGATTGACTGGGAGAGATCTTGCAGCTCCATTCCTTCACCACGTCAGACTGGTGCATCAAGAAATAGTGCAGGACCTGCCCCAACCAGTCTGTCAATCTCCAGTTCTATCCTCGTGAACAAGACCCCAAGATACTTAAACTCTGTCCACTAAATTGCTAGTAGCCTGGTCTCTAAATAAGAACCATACCCAACGGTGTCTCAACCCAGCTGTAAACCACCTCAATACGCCTGGGTCCTAGTTTGATGAAGCCAACATGACATAGCTGGACCTGGCTCCTGGCTTCACATGGAAATCTGTTCCAGAAATAAAACAAACATGACTTGAAAGAAAAAAAACCCAGAATGGAGAGCTAGACTGATTTACTACAAGTCCCGAACCAAGCTCCTGCTCCCGGAAGGCCCTGAACACCAAACTCTCAGAGCACCCCCAGAGGACACAGCAGGGAACACAATACCTTTATTCAACGGGTTCACTCTAATCCGTGTTAATTTACTCTGGGTACAAAAAGTCAGCTCACACTCCCGTTTTATTTACAAGTCTTGCCAGTTGTACTTGCACGGAAATGTGTGATATGAGGTGAGCACGGATAACTAGGATGGTGTATACTAAAATAACATTTTACAAAACTCACAAATTTAGGACACCCCAACGATCTTAAAAACTCCAGCTCTTTTCACCTGACATTTATATGATGAATTTAGGGAGGATTAATCAGGGCGTACAATCATTTGATCACCCCCATATAAACCAAACCAATCATCACCCTCCAACATTCTTCTACCCCAACTCTTCATTCGGGGATATGAATCACAGTTTACGGACAGGTTGCTTGGTTCGTTCGTAGTAGCCAGACGTGCTTATTCCTGGGCAGATAATGACCTCATGAAAATTGGTTCAAGAACAAAATTAGATTTACACAACACTACTAAAAGTTTGGCCAACAACAAACGTTTTCGGGCAATCATTCACGGGTGCAAACCTGATGTAACGAAGTGTAGTGACATTCGGTTTGAAGACAAGGTTCTCCAATTTCCCTTTGATTCACTACTACAAGCCACACAACAACGGCCTCAATGCTAAACAGCCATCACGAGAGCTGAAATGCTGTGAGGGGGATTATGTTTTTGCTAATCTCAGCTTCGCTTTATCCTCAGAACTATGCTTCCTGCTTTGTCCTCCAGAGGAAGCAGTGTAAAGAGTGAACTCTCAATGAGGGGCGTCTCCAGAAGCAAAATAGATTTTTCCTGGCAAACGCCCTTTCACAGGAAGCCAAGGGGTAGACACCCTGCAACTTCCTGCACACTGTCTCAAGCAACGGCACTATGCTTTTCATCTCACACAGCATGCCCTCCCCCCAAAGCTCCCCAGAAAGTTCAAGACATTTTTTTACAATTTTTTTACTACTTTTATCTCAAGTGAATGTTTGTCTGTAAATTCTCAAAGCAAATCCTGAAAGGAAGCTATGTGGGGAGATCTCTGAAAGTGCTGCAGTTTTTGAATAATCCGATGCAAATCTCCTTAGCTTTCCCCAAGTACGGCGTGTTAAAAATTTCAACCAGCCACTTTACAGAGTGTTTCTGCATGCAAAACAACATTATGTGACATTCGGTTTTTCATTCAATTCTGAAGTTTTCTTTAATAACTCCACAATTTAAATGTAAGTGATGGAGTTCTGGCCATGTGTGTGCATTGCAGCTTTACTTTGTGCTTAATTAGTCCATGATCAGGTCCTGGAGCACCATGAGGGTGGTCTTCCAGCAGTTTCAAAGGCAGAGAAAATGTTTTTTTCACCACTTTGCACAATTTCTCGATCTCAACCATTTTTTCACAAACAAACATTTTTCCTGTGAAAGTTTTAAAACTTTAAGGGTTTTAGGCTTTCATTTGGTGCATTTTAAATGTTACAAAACAAATCAGTCTTGGAGTTTCCTTAACTTTTTTGGCTAAATTTGTAAAACTATTGAATGCAATAAGTTCTGAAATTTCTGTCTGTGAGCTTGATCGCCCCCTAAGCGATCCGGTATCAGTTGGCTGCGCATACACAGCACTGTATTTTGGAAAAATAGGAGGAGGACATAATTTGACAAAAATAGAGTTTTAGCTCGTTTTAGAGGAGTGGGGTCACGATATCTCCCTCCACGCTCAACTCCTGGAAGAAAACCCACGCAAGCAAGGGGAGATGCAACATGCAAACTACTTCCAGGAAAGTCACAGATGAGCCTTGAACCGGCAACCATCTAGCTGGAAGACTACAGTGATATCCACTGCGCGATTGTACCGTCCAATATGCAAAATATTACGGACAAATAACATAAGGTGTGCTAGCGTGCCTTGAGCACATCTGTGACAACACATGGCTGGACACACGGGTGGGCGGAGTCCTAGTTCTGGTCCTAGTTCCGTGCAAAAATCAACTCACTCTGGTCCTCGCACCGCACCACTCACACTCATTCACTGTCAAAGAGAGAGAGAGACTAATAAAACTGACTCTTCTTTAAGATCTAAGTTCATTGATTGGTTGCTGGCAGTATTGCGGACGCGTGATTGGCTGTCCCTGCTGTGATTCCCTTTCAGTGACGTGCACATGGCGGAACTTTTTCCTTCAGGAACAAACTTAGGTTCGACACAACACCAGGAAGTTTCTGCACTTTAGATATTACTGCTAGAGTCCCATTAGCTTAACAGAATGTTCCCGCAAACGCTTCCCTTACATCAACATTTATATCTCTGTGTTTACTAAAAGGCACATCAAAGTGTCAAAAAATGGAGCTTATTTAGAAGATAAACTAAGTTAAAAGAAAAACAATCTTTCTTTTTTCAAATGTTTTCAAACACCTGAAACTCACAAAGTTACCATCTCTGACAGCTTTTCTCATAATTAGCAGCATTAATGCTAAATGTCAGGATGATAATTTTTCTAATAGTGGATAAACAGAGATTTAGGAAAGCGTAGTCAATATCAAAGAGATACACTTTGGTTGTTTATATTTTGTTATTTGGGTGTCAAACGGTAGCAGCTGTTAAAAACCCCACCAAAATAAGTTTAATAGATATTAAATAAGCAAGAGCTAGGAGTCAGTGGAGGCTTAGACAGTAAACAAGATGGAGGAGAACTGGAGCAGACATTTTGGCGTTAAAATAGTTGTTCACTGAGTCTTGACATGTCTACTCATCGATCACAGAGGATGAACATTGAATACTGTGTCAAGTAAGAAGGGTTTTCTAAGGACAGCTTTTCGGGAGGAGCGAATACGGAGGTGGCACCCACTTTGATAATTTCGTTAACCTCAATCCTTTATCACACCATAGCGTTTTTACGTTCATTCGCTGTCCAAAAAAAAAGAAAAAAAAAGAATGGCATTCACTTTAGCGGGGTTTAATCTATTTCTCCTGGACTTGCTTCACGCGCTTGTGGCTAGGTCACAGACAATCATTTGACAACTCGCCAAGCGCAGGAAAGACGAGTGACTGCCGGAACGATGTCCTCGCCATCCCACAAGAACCTTGTCTCTCTCAGCAACGTCTTCGCAATCATATAATTGCAACATACAAGTATTTTTTATTTGATTTTGTGTTTAATGACCCGCTCCAACCTGCCCCGCAAATAAAATGACAATTTCTTTACCTGCCCCAAAACCATAGGGTCAGCAGTTAAGAGACACTAATGCGCAGGGAGTATTAGCTCAACGGTTTAGGGTTTATTTTGGACTGAGCATGTGATATGAATTGAGTAAACCTGAACCTGAAGACACCATGAAGACGTTTTTAACAGAGATGAAAAGAAAGGCGAACACAGAGATGAAGATAATGAGACAAGAGAAAGTCACCTGGAAGCTAAGACGAGGAAATATGACGAAGAATATGCAGTGCTTGGCTTCACTATGATTACAGTGGGAGACCAGGAAAGGCCGCTGTGTTTTCTGTTTCTAAAAAGGTGGCAGCGGACAACATGAAGCCGAAAAAATTAAGGCACCACTTGATCACGTGATAAGCCGCTACAAGTTTTTTCCAGATAAAACATAACGAATATTGCCAACAATGTAATAAAGTTATTCTTTGTTGTAAGTTGAACTATATTTCTTTCTTTTCTTTAATGTTAAATAAAATAACTGAGAAGCACTGCCTTAACCTCTCATGTAGCCAAAAAATACTTAAGTAGAGTAAGAAAAGTAATTTACAAGAGTGTTTATTTACACCACGGCACTTTCTAAGAGTTTATGTTTAAACAAACAGATTCTCACAGTAACCGTTACACTTCCAAAAGTGTGATGTGTGAATGGCTCCGGTGAGCGTCAAGATGCTTGGAGGCTGGTGGATTTTGTTGAGAGGCAGAGTTTAATAACTTACTTTGATATACCTGGTAACAGAATCACTGAGAAATAATGAAAGTCTGTGATGGAACAGCACATTCACAATATAGGCACTAAATCTGCCACTGAAGAAGATGGAGGGGCACAGCATAAGCTCTGGAACAATAAATGCAATCCCTTGTGATCCAAGTCTAGAAGTTGGAAAGGGCCACGTGAGCAGAATTTCTTCACATCAATGAAATGAGTTGCCATCCGTGTAGTTTAGCAGGATTCCATAGCATCGCTCTCTATTGAGCTTGTGTGGAGGAACTCAAGAAAGATAATTAGTTAATCAACCGTCATAGCATCCCCATGGCACGCCACTAAACATACTTGCATAAAACACAGGAAATCAGAGAAAACATCTTTAATCTCAGCATCACTTCAGAGACACTTAGGCGTTGGCGTAGGCGTTGGCTTCGTGGGCGTTGGCTAGAGGGGCCTCACTCGCCGACTTATGTAGAGCTGCGGGCTGGTCTACACCCAACACTTTCTTCAGGTTTTACAACCTTGACGTGGGCTCTGTTCCCTGAGTGGTGGCAGTCACCCTTAGGGAACGGAGCGGGTGTACGCTTGCAGTACTCTCCTTGTCATCTGAGAAGTACACCTTCTTGAGCTCCCCCCTTCGAGAGGCTCTCACATCCTCCCCCCTCCAGGATCTGACTGAGCAAGGCAGTCAGCGCTGCTAGGTTCTGTAGTGGAGGCTTTGCCTCGGCCTGGCCCCTGCATAACTAGGGTCCAGATCTGGGAGTCCCTCTTCGGCGCTCCCTTTCTATGTTTTTCTATACAGCTCCCTCTCCAGGCGGCTATTATGAACCCGTCCCGTTACACCCCTTGCCTTTGGTGAGTAACGATGGCAATCCGTCTCTGCCGATTTTGTCTTGCAGAACGATGACCCGCTGGTAGCCCTTCGGACCTCGACGCGATCTCCGCCACTCCTCCCTGTAGGTCGAGGGGTGCCTCCTTCTGGTCGTCAGCATCAACTGAGTACAGCTAAAGCTCTCAGTGTTGAACGATTTCCCCGTCAATGAGTATTCCGGGCAGGGGCAGAAGGAGTTCGTTTAGTGCCGGCCTGTCTGGATGGACTTCGGGCATGGACCTTTATAGAGGCTCCCATTCAGTCGGTCTAATCCCGACTAACGTCTCCGGGACTGACTGAAAGGGAACGTCTAGGTTACTTGCGTAACCCCACGTTCCCTGAATAGGGAACGGAGACGTTACCCTTCGCCATGCCCTTGAAGTCATGGATCTGAGGGTGCTGGGAGGTAAGTAGGTCCGGCTCCTTGGAAAATTCCATACTGAGGCGTAGGTCACACCCGGCTTTATACCCGGCTGATTGCTAATCAATTACCTATGCCTGCAAATTATTTGCCCGTTAAAGTATTCGGTCAGTCGCTCTCACGGAGATTCGCTCCCATTCAGTCGGTCTAATCCCGACTAACGCCTCCATTCCCTATTCAGGGAACGTGGGGTTACGTAAGTAACCTAGACGTTCTTAAATCAGGCATGGGGCACTCAATTATTTAAAAAATTATCAACTATTCCTTTTCTTACAGCAAAACCCACATCATCTGTTAAATTAACGTCAATTCAGTGAAATCCATTAGATTCATTCGATACCTGCTACATTACAAGTCACAGCTGAAAAAACCCAAATCTAATTTGGAAGGCTGCATGCAGACACTCAGACAGATACTCAGTCACTGACAGGAAATGAAGCGTCCTACAGTGCTCCACGATAATCTCCGTCTGGATGATTTCAATAGAAGTCATAGGAGCCTCTAGGCTGATTCGATCTCTCCGTTTCTGTCAGTCTTTGGAACCAAATGATGTTTGTGAATGCAAATACATCAGAGCTGAAACAAACATTACATGGCATCTGTAAAATGCTTTTATTTCATTGAAACACCAGCAAAACTTGTGCTGATTAAAACATTCAAAGAGGAAATCATCCACAACTTTAACTAACTGTATTTCTCCTGCTGGCAGGATTCAATTAATCAAAGTTAGCGTGCACACAGGACAATACAAAACAAAACACAACACAAAACAAGATATTAAACACACATTTTGTCACAGTTTCTTAGAGGAGGAGACAAAAAAACAAGCCTGCGGATGGAGTAATAATGGGAAATACAGAGGACCGGCAGACTAAACAGGGAGTGTGGTGAGGTGGAGCTGCTGCATTCATTTCTACAGAATAAAGAGAATAAAATAAAATAATGCCACCCAAACCCAAGGCAGATCATAACAAGTGAGTCTTGACCTGTGCTTTAGTTGAGGAAAGTCTATTTTTTTTGTATTGCACCTTTCACACACAGGGTACTTCAAAGTGCGATTGCTACAGAGTAAACAAAGCACGGAATAAAAAGAAAACACTAGAAGATGGCCATCAAGAACAGCCAGGTACGAGTTCAAGTGCATTTTAATAAAACAAGCATAAAAGTGATTAAAAAATGAAAATTAAGACATAGATTTAAATGCAGAGATTTGAAGCTGTTCTGATGTTGGTGCCCAAAGTAAAAGCGCAGCTAAACAGTTTTGGAATTAAACGTGACTAAAGTGTTGGCACCCTTGGTCTCCTCTGGAAGCTGCTTCTCTATTTGTGCTGCATGGTGTAGGATCACAAATTTAACATCTTTTGTAAGCTATGCTTTTCCTACAACTATTTAACAACAGCCAAAAGCTATGTGTTTAACTTTGTATTTGGTACTTAAGATTCATCAGTTAATGACTGTGATTTACAGAGAATTGCTTATTAAGATAGACAAACTGTTTTTAAATAATACCAGCCAATGTATGTTGTCCTTGTTGGGGACTTGTGGAATTTAGATAGGTGCTACTTGATTTACAGTCTTTTGTTATCTGATCATGCTTTGAACTGACCACTCCTTTTTTGGGCAGCCCCTAAAGGTTTGCGGTGTATAAGATACAAAGAAAGAATGATTTAGTTTGCTGTGTTGAAGGATTTTGGATGACTGCAGCTCTGAGCATTAAACTTGTTCTGTTACCCCAAAATCTCCTGGTCTTCGAATCTGAGTTTCCTACAATGGTAACTAAAAGAGTATTTACCGGTACCCTGTTTGGCATTAAACCGTGGTGATTCTAGTTTGTTTGAACCGAGGGATCTCTGTTCCCTGTTTGAAGTGTACCACTGAGTGTCTGTGAGGTATTTAGGTGCAAAGTTATGCTTCGACTTCTACATGAGCAGCAGAACTATTCTGAAGGAGACTGGCATCCAGTGGAGAGATGCAAGAACTGGTGAAATGTGTTCTGACTAGTTTTGAGCTGCTAGACTCTGAACGAGCTGTAGATGTCTAGTGGTATTTTTGGGAAGAGCAGTGAGAAGAGCGTTGCAGTGGTCCAGCTGCTGGAGATGAAAGCATGGAAACAAAGCATCATCTGATTCTTGCCATGTTTCTAAGATCCGATTTAGTCTGATTCGAAACCGAGATCAGAGTCCTGAACAAATCCAAGATTCCGAACCTCATTTGTAGTCATTTGGGAAAAGCCTTAACCATAACAACCTTGTGTTCGCTTCTGAATGCAACCACTTCAGTTTTGTCTTTATTTAAACAAAGACAGTTGTTTTGGATGTCATTGATTCTTTACAGTAGAGCTGTCTCTGTGCTGTGATGGGCTCTGAAACCAGACCGCATTTGGGATCAGGAACTCTTTCACTCTATTGGCCACAATCATTTCCAGAATTTCACCAATGAAAGGGAGATTTGTGACGGGCCTGTAGTTACTCAGAGCAGTATTAACCAAGTTTGTCTGTTTCGGTGGTGGCTTCACCAATGCAGTTTTAGAGATTTGAGGAAAGAACAAGAGCAGGTCTAACCAATATATAACTATAAATTCTGAGAGATCCTCTTCTAGACTTTTAAGAACCATTTTAAAAGTTCTTGCTAATGCTTGAGTTGAGTTGCACAGACACAGAAGCCGTGATTTTCCAGCAAGAATAAGAGCAATACCACATACAGATGTAAAGTACAAAACAAACTAATAAATGTTCAACCAAACACAGCCTATTCTTGGTAAAATTCAGCGCTGAGCTGAACCTTGACCCAGAAACCTTCTAATTGACAGGCCACAGTGCTACCCACTGCACCACTGGGCCGACCTAATTGTAATTGTCAAACTTTATTTCCAGGACACATTATACGTCGTTTCACACATCACAATCACATCATATCTCCTCTCATCCTTCCCAGTGTCTAGGGACAAGATTTCATCAACAATACAATTTGCTAAAAATAGGCAGAGGAACCAAAATACTGAGCTTAACTCTCTGAGATGAAGGGAAGAGACTTTTAAAGCTTCTCACTTCCACCCCTTCAGATGAACAAAGCATTCCTTTTCCCTCCACAATACAGAGTACAGCACGGTGTGTCAAAATCAATTCCAGCACATCTGGAGCCTAGCACAGTTTACTCACAGTGTGCATCAATGTACAAAGATTTCAAACAAGCAGGAAGGCCTTAGTTATAGCAAAACTATGCAGGACCGTGACCCTCCTAGAATGTGGCTCCACTGGTACAGCTACTTAACGGTTTAATCGGCTTCCTGTTACTGGCATGAGTCACTCTGGGATTCAAAGTCACCACAGACAGGTTCATCTCTGTAGAAGTGCGGGTTTAAATGGCACTTGGCCTGAATATACAGGTCCTTCTCAAAATCTTAGCATATTGTGATAAAGCTTATTATTTTCTGTAATATCCTGATAAACATTCAACTTTCATATATTTCAGATTCATTTACACACAACTGAAGTAGTTTGGCATACAGCTCAAGAAAACTCCAAAAAAGAAAAGTGTTTTTAATACAAAAAAAGGTCAACCTTCAAATAATTCTGTTCAGTTCTGCACTCAATGCTTGTTGGGAATCCTTTTGTCGAAATGACTGCTGAATCAATGCGGCGTGGCATGGAGGCCATCAGCCGGTGGCACTGCTGAGGTGTTATGGAGGCCCAGAATGCTTCGAGAGCGGCCTTAAGCTCCTCCAGAGTATTGGTGCCAGGTCGTTCTGAAAAATGAACTTCATCTCCATAAAGCTTTACAGCAGATGGAAGCATGAAGTGCTCCAAAATCTCCTTATAGCTAGCTGCATTGACCCCAGCCCTTGATAAAACACAGTGGACCAACACCAGCTGCTTACATGGAACCCCAGACCATCACTGACTGTGGGTACTTGACCTTGGACTTGAGGCATTTTGGCATTTCCCTCTCCCCAGTCTTCCTCCAGACTCTAGCATCTTGGTTTCTAAATGACATAAAAAATTTTATCAACAGTCCAGTGCTGCTACTCTGTAGCCCAGGTCAGGCGCTTCTGCCACTGTTTCTGTGGCTTGATCTGAGGAATGCAGCACCTGTAGCTCATTTCCTGCACACGCCTGTACACGGTGGCTCTGGATGTTTCTACTCCAGACTCATCCACTGCTTCCGCAGGTCTCCCAATGTCTGGAATCACTCAGGGTCCGGTCACCTCTTCTCGTTCTGCAGCATTTTCTGCAACACTTTTTCCTTCCCACTAAGGTGCCTGGATACAGCACTGTGGGAAAAGCTGATTTGTTCAGAAATTTCTTTTTGTGTCTTACCCTCCTGCTTGAGGGTGTCAGTGATGTTCTTCTGGAGAGCAGTCTTACCCATGGTTGTGGTTTTGAGTAATAAAGCAGGCTGGGAGTTTTTAAAAGCCTCAGGAATCGTTTGCAGGTGTTTAGAGTTAATTATTTCACTCAGATGATTAGGTTAATAACTCGTTTGGAGAACCTTTTCATGATATGCAAATTTTTTTTTAGAAATTTTTTATTTTTATGGGCTGTATATTAAAATCATCAATAAAAGGCTTGAACTACTACTACTACGCAATATGCTAATTTTTTGAGAAGGACCTGTAGGGCCTCTGAACCCCTGAAATCTATAGCTAGTCCCTCCTCATGGACATGTTTATAAAAACCAGCTCTTGTTGTTTACTGAACTGGAAGATATGCTTTTTATTACGCTATTGAACCTTTTTCTAGCTCTAGAAATTCTGAAATGCAGCTTTTAAACATCTGTGAAGTCTTTAATTAAGGTTTGAATCGATTGCAGGGTGATATTTGTGGAGAATTTAATAGACTTAGATGTGATCAATAGAACTTTGTGATTCAGGACATATGAGATGAAGAACCAACAGTGTGTTTGCATGACGAGCCAGCGGACTCCTTCTACAGTTGTAGCTCATTTTTAGACAAAAGTTGGATCAGAAAAGTTTAAAACTTTTGGTCGAAATGGAGTCACACATATAGCATGCTCAGCTTCAGCATCTACTTTGCTACTTTAAGTGCTCAAAAAAGGTTGCAGCTTTTGTCTTTTTCCTAGAATCAGCTCGGGTATGGAATTAAAAAAAACGTAATTTCTGCTGAAATGAACAAAAATAAATTGATTACAAAGTCTAAAAAAAGCCTGAAAACAAAAATAAACAAGTAATTAACAACAACAACAAAAAAAAACGACTGACTAAATTCCCTCTGTTCTTTGTTGGTTTCATTTTTAGCTTGTTTTGGTGAGTTTTGCTGACGCTCTCAGTATCTTCACTTTTGCTTTCTAATTTTTCAATTGCGAACCTGTAATTTACACTTGTCATTCTGATACAAATCACCTATGGGGGCGGAGATAACAGTGGCCTTAAAAAAAAAATCAGTGGTGAAAAATTCCCAGGAAATGAACTGGCAATCAAAACCGGCTAAAAATCAAAGCCAGACTTTGTTTCATTACGTTAATAGGAGCTTACACTTAATAGTGTTCTAAAACGCCTTTTAGAGATCTTTAAGAAGCCCCTAAAATGATATTGAAATGTGATTATTGTGTTTGGAAGACTCCAACAGCAGGTTGACACGTGTCAGGTCAGAAAACACTTTCAGTGTCTTATAACACACATGTATTTGTACTGGATTTCACAAAAGCAACCAAATTATTCATTTTCACCCTCCCTTTTACAAGATTCAATCACAAATATATTTTAAGAAAAAAAAAGATTTTACTGTTATACTTAATCAGCATTGCACACAGTTATTTTCCATTTAATTATTCACCATTTTTTAAATATTTTTTCTTTTTCAAAAATTACCTAGCAGAGTTCTCCTGCCTCATTCTAAGGGGAAGAAATCTGCTCAGATCATCTACCCATCTACACAGAAAACACCATAAACACAGCAGAAACACAACTGGCCTCAGCGAGGTGCTATTTTCAGGTTTTTCAAGCCAAGTATCATTAAACCTGCACTTAGCTAAACTGGTCTGTGGTGACTTCGAATCCCAGAGAGACTCATGCCAGTAACAGACAGCGGTTTGGCTGATGCATGCTGGTCTCATTAGTAGTCGTAATACAGTGAATTATATTACATTTGGGAACAAAATGTAACAACACCAGTTATGAATCAATCAAGCAACAACAAAAACAGATTGTTACGCTTTACATGGACACCAGAAAAATGAGTCCTGTGAGAAATTATTTAAGAACTAGAACAGCTTTCAAAGGCTTACATCGTTTAGACTTTTAAAGAGTACGAAGAATTCCTGAATAACAACCAAGTGAGCAAATCCAGCATCGTACACTTGTGCTCGTAAGTTTACACACCCTGGCAAATTTCTTGCCCATGTCTCACAAAATATGAATATTGTACGGGATGTAAAGAAAACCCCACCAATAACTTTAGCTGAAATACAGGGCGCTCTGAAAAAATGCGCTGTGGCTGTTTCAAGGAGAACAATAATGAAATGCTTTAAGAGAAATGGGTTCCATGGTCGAGTTACAAATTCATCGTCGTAGATACAAAGTCACCGCTTGCAATACGCCAAACAGCTCCACACTTCTAACAAAGTTATTTGGTGCAATTAGACCAAAATGTAACTACACTGAACAACACCATCCCCACTGTGAAGCACGGTGGCAGGTCACTGATGTTTTGGGGATGCGTGACCTCCAAATGCAGAGTAAACTTGGTCAAAATTGATGAAAGGAATCCTGGAGGAAAATGTGCTTGGAAATCAGCCCGAAAGCCAGACTACAAAGAGAAGGTTCTGGAGTGGATCTCTGTCTCCTGACTTCATGACTGAACCACTCAGGGGAGAAACGTGCAGCTCATTACAAGATCTTTTGTCAAGAAGAATGGGCTGCTTAACAACAGAGAAGATAAAGAACCTCATCAACAACTACCTCAAGAGACTTCAGACGGTCATTGATGTTGAATGGAGAAATGATAATATTAAGAGCTGGGGCGTGTAAACTTTCGATCAGAGTCATTTGGAAAGTTTCTGTTGTCGATTTTTAAAGAGTAAACACATATGTTTTACAATAAATGGCTTCACCCAACCCTCCATCTAGGAGTGGAAAAAGACTTTACTGATTCATATTTTCTGAAAAACGGCCACAAAGTCAAATATTTGAAACTTTTCCAGGTTTACGTGTGTGGGTGGAGAGAGGGGACATTTACACATCACAGCGTTCATTTAATTCTCTATATAAATAATAATAATAATAATAATAAAAGACAAAATGAAAGACATAACACTGTCACACTTAAACTTAAAGACGTTACGCACTGCTGGAAGTTCCTCATAAATTTAGTATAGCGGCTCTTAAAATAAGAGTCCCTTCATGAACATCTTTCACTTCAGGCTCATTTTTCATTTAATGCTCAGTGGGTAAAAGGGTGTCTAATTAAAATGGAATTTTAAAAGTGTGTGACAGCAGCCCGTGTTCAGAGCAGCTTCCTCAAAACAAAAGCATTGAGGAAACCTCTGTGACAGCAGATCAGTCGACCAATCCAGAGCTCGCTGAAAAAGCCTAATCCCAGGAGACCCCTGACAAGAACAGCTCTCAAAGTCAGGCATGAGTAAAGAGACCGAACGTCAAGCCACACACAGAAGACCCGTCAAATAATGAATAGTAATAATAATAATGGGTAGATTACGGCAGACAGCTGACGCACCGAAGAGTGTTCTTCCAGCAGCCGATGATCATCATTTCATCAGCATTTCAACTCCATCACGACACTGACACCATTCATTCTAAACATCACCATCAGTAACTTCACTTTCTGTAATTATTATATAGCCCCGTGTTAGTGACATTATTATAAAATAATTCCCTCACTCTATTAGAATTCAAAGCCTTATGTAAATGACAAACGCCTCTTTGAGAAGATGTCAAAAACATTATGCATCCTCACGAAAGACCTTTGGCAAACAAAATGAGCAAAAGATATCTCAATGTGAATTCCGACCGTGCTCGATATCGTGTGAATATAGAGATTTTTGTAATTACACGGATCAGAAACAATTCAAGTTCTATACAGAGACGAGGCATTGGTTTGACATTAACACAGCGGATCCTCTCAAGGTGCATTCACATTATAATGTGTATATTAAAGACATGCGCATTTATAATCATGATTTCTAAATGTTCCAAACACGTAAAAGGAATGATTCTCAGAGACAGAATCAGGTCTAGGAACAACTCTAGGGAAGGGTGCGTATAAAGGGCTTTGAAGGTCCTGGGTCCCATTTACCTTCACTATCTGCAAATGGAAGTTGCTCAGAACCAATCGGACTCTTAACATCCGAAGTTCAGTGCGGTGATCAAGAACCCCGGGGGAAGAGAACCTTCCAGGGCTGCATCTCAGGGTACTTTCAAACCTTTTGTTCGTTTCATTTGTTCTGTTTCAAGAACAACTGATAGATTGTTGAAAAATGTAGTTGTTATTCACACCAAACTGATCCCTATGGTGACATCATACAGGCCGCTCATTGGTCACAAACAGAATCGTGAAAATTTCATCGACTGCTTTTCTATTGGTTAGAATGAACGTGTACCGAGAGTCAACAACCGAGGTCAGCAGAACACGCCTCGATTTTGACCCCTTGGCATCTTTTACAGACTCATTCGTGTTGTTATGCATTTGTTGTGCGGTCTCCTTTTGGTCAGATTTTTTGTTCAGTTGTAGCTTTCTCACCTGCCCAAACAAACCTTGATAAAAGGGAAGGCGAACTCTAAATCAAAGGAATCAAAATAAACAAATCAGCTGTGAAAGCCCTCTTGCAGTGCTCAGAAACCAGTTCTAAGTAAAAGACTGGTAAGCCCTCTCTTGGTTTCATTCATATCTTTCCGACCGCACTCAGTTCATTCAACTCAAATCATTCACCTCTCATACTACCCCCATCACCACAGGTGTTCCCCAGGGTTCTGTCCTTGGTCCCCTTCTTTTCATCATCTATCTTCTCCCCCTCGGCCACATTTTCCGGAAACACCATATTCACTTCCACTGCTACGCGGTTGACACCCAGCTCTACATCTCCACCGAACCTAACTCCTCACACCCACCATCACCCCTTGTCAGCTGTATCAATGAAATTAAATCCTGGTTCACCTCAAACTTTCTCCAACTCAATAACAATAAAACTGAACTTCTTCTGGTAGGCACTAAATCTACACTTAGTAAGACTAAACATTTCTCCATTCCTATCGATGGCTACACCATCTCTCTCTCTCAAGAGGTTAAGAGTCTGGGTGTCCTCCTTGATAGTACCCTCTCTTTCACATCTCACATAAACGACATCACCCGCTCAGCCTACTTCCACCTCCGTAATAAACATCGTCTCGTCACCTCCTGCCTGGATTACTGCAATTCTCTTCTGTTTGGTCTCCCACAAAAATCTCTCCATAAACTACAACTGGTTCAGAATTCAGCTGCTGGCATTATAACACGCACTCCCTCCCCCAACCACATCACACCCATTCTACAACAGCTCCATTGGCTCCCCATCACACACCGCGTTCAATACAAAATTCTGCTCCTCACATTCAAAGTCATCCAGAACCTTGCACCTCCATATCTCGCTGATCTCCTCTATTGCCAGACCTGCTCGCTCTCTCCGCTCCTCTACTCTCTGTCCCCTCTGCCCGTCTTGTTACTATGGGGAGCAGGGCTTTCAGTCGCTTTGCCCCCCAGCTCTGGAACTCTCTCCCTCCTGACCTCCGCAACACTGATACACTCCCACATTTCAAATCGAATCTCAAAACTCATCTTTTTAGATCGGCCTATTCCCTTAAATAATAACTGTGCTTTTCTTAAACTTTTACTATATATTTTTAGTGTGTTTTTAAATTTTAACTGCACTTGTCTTGACCTTGAGTGTCAAGAAAGGCGCCCAATAAATAAAATGTATTATTATTATTATTATTATTATTATTATAAAAGGCACACACACGTCAGTCTTTCACATGGAGAACTTTATAGGAAACCAAGCACCGCGCACAACAGCATTCCTAGAGAGAAGCATTACGAAGACAGTGAGCGACTGTAAAAGAAGACCTCAGACAGGGGCAACAATTAATCTTTGAGTGGGGCAATGACCCCAAAGCACACAGCCAGCAGAGATTTCTCTGAAAAGGTAAGTGACCATTAGCAGCTCTTCAGCATGACAGACGATACAAAGAGGAATGGGTGAAACTACAGTAGAATTAATTGAGCCAACCTTGTGGCACAAAAAGCTTTAACTGGTGCACAAAAAATGGCCATGAATAACCATCTTAAAAGGAGTTTTGTGCTCCAAAAACTTAAATTAAAATACTTGTAATAACTGGAAATATGTTGCAGATACTATTTATTTTCTGATTTGCCTCGTTGAGGAACAGTAAGATGAAATGTTCCACTCAGTGCTCCTTACTACGTTGTTCCTAAAACCATGAGGTTGTGTCAGAGCCATAGACTGTGTAACAGTGTAAGTGGAAATTTTGACATCAATGCTTTGTGCATTTATCCCAGTGTGACGCCGCTTGAGAAACCCACACAGAACTCTAAAAGCGCACATTTTAACATTTGAAATGTGTCATGAACTGAGAAACCAAAGAGTGCTTGAACTCAACGATGATTTTGTTCATGTAGAAAAATGCTTTTATAGGAGTCCTGTGATGGAGTAGGGATTGCTCCTCCCAATTTTTAAATGTTAATTAAAGTGGTGCAAGCTGGTTTTAATAGAGTTATCAAGTGACTCAAGGTCCCATGACCAGCACCTTCTATTTTCCCATTCCAGAGGAGGGAGTTCTTAAAACTCTCTGTGAAATAGACATTAATATAATCCAGTTTAGATGATTGTGAATTGTTGTTTGCCAATGTTTATGTAAAAGATATTGTATAAATTTGAGTTTCATTTTTGTTTAAGGATAGACTTTGTTTTCTTGGATGAAAAAGTTCAATGTACTCACCTGTTAAGGGTTCGACCCATTTTGAGCTCTCCTATGAAAGATCTCAAGTTCATTCAGTCTGGAGGAGAGAGTGGGAGACAACAGACTGATTTGGATTCCCCTGAAAAGTGTGATGTCACCTGATACATGGCTGGAACCTGAGCTCTGCTCAGAGCTTACACACTCTTTTTTTCCTCATTTTGTTGCTGGATCCACCTCTGCAAACCTTGTAGCAAGCCTTAGCTGATCCAGTCTAGTAGTTGTGGTTTTTGCTGCTGAGCAAATTTTTCTTTTTTTTTTTTTGCAACAGTGTTTTGTTTTGTAAATATTCATGTTTGGTTGTTGTTTTGGTTTGTCCCACTTTAACCACTGGTAGCACAATAAAACACCTGTAATTCCTCCTTGCCTCGACCCCATTCCAGTTCTTTGACCCTTGGTTTCCCACATTACGACAAGTCTGCACGAGAAAAACAAGAATGTAACAAATATTTCTTTGTGAAAAGACCTGGTCTTTGCACGGCCTCATCAGTGAACACCTACAACTCCCTTACGCCTCTACAAAACTTTCCAAATTGAGATTCGCACAAATCTTCAGAAGGCTTTTCAGGCAGGGTGCCCCTCTCTCCACCCACACACATAAACCTGGAAAAGTTTCAAATATTTGATTTCGTGGCCATTTTTTAGAAAATATGAATCAGTAAAGCATTTTTCCAATCTTAGATAGGTGAAGCCATTTATTGTAAAACCTACAGTGGTGTGAAAAACTATTTGCCCCCTTGATGACTTTATTCTTTTGCATGTTTGTCACACAAAATGTTTCTGATCAAACACATTTTAATATTAGGCAAAGATAACACAAGTAGCCCTGTGTGAAAAAGTAATTGCCCCTGCACCTAATAATTGGTTGGGCCACCCTTAGCAGCAATAAGTGCAATCAAACGTTTGCGATTACTTGCAACAAGTCTTTTCCACGTTTTTGCCATTTGTGGATAATGGCTCTCACTGTGGTTCACTGGAGTCCCAAAGCTTTGTCGAGCTTTTGGTCTACTTCTCTGTGTCAGGTCACTTCTGTTTCAGTGATTTCTTGATTGAAACGGGTGTGGCAGTAATCAGGTCTGGGGGTGGCTACAGAAATTGAAATCAGGTGTGATAAACCACAGTTATTTTTTAACAAGGGGGGCAATCACTTTTTCACACAGGGCTATGTGGGTTTGGATCTTTTTCTCACTAAATAATAAAAACATTCATCTAAAAACTGCATTTTGTGTTTAGTTGTGTTATCTTTGACTAATATTAAAATGTGTTTGATGATCAGAAACATTTTGTGTGAAACATGCAAAAGAATAAAAAGTCAGGAAGGGGGCAAATAGTTTGTCACACCACTGTATGTGTTTACTCTTTAAAAATCATAACGACAACAGAAACTTTCTAAATGACCCTGATCGAAAGTTTACACGCCCCAGCTCTAAATATTTTGTTTTCTCCCTTTAATATCAATGACCGTCTGAAGTCTCTTGAGGTAGTTGTTGATGAGGTTCTTTATCGTCTCTGTTGTTCCTGTCTGAAGATGATGCACACAACACAGAGGAACCGGAAAGAAGGTGCGCTTCTTCTTTCACGTTTCCTGTGGGAAGCTGCTATGAAAGTGCCACCTAGTGCTACGTTCTAGTTATATGAAAAGAGCCAGCTTTCATTGGTCGCTGTCCTGTGAAAAACCTATCCGATATGACAATTTAATTCATGTTTAGAGCCCTTTAATCTGCCTTGCTCATTTAAGAAGTCTATGATTTTGTTACTAAGCAAATAATCTAATATCAAAGTTGCAGTAAGATTTAGACTTGTTATATGGTTGACAATTTGAGGGAATTTACATAATTTCAGAAACATAACAAACAGGTGGAAATTACAGCCTATTGGTAAGACATCCCCAATACAAGAGTGATTCTGCAAGTGGCGGCCACAGACTATTCCTCAGTTCCCATCCTTTCTGTTTGATGTTTTGGTCAAGTTTGAATGGTAGCATGAGGCGGAGCCTACAACCCACACAAGTGGTTCAGGTAGTGATGATCATAATGTAAGGATTGATGCTAAATTATCAGTCTACTCAGAAATAAAGCTGCTTCGTCCAAGTCAATTGTCTACCTGGAGGTGGATGAGGTTCGTTCCTAAAGGCTGGACTTGTCGATGTTGTACTTGACTGTTGACAGTCATTTTAACATGAGATTTCGATATTTCATTCTTTCCAAATTTTGCATTCTTTCGTGTATAATTTATTGGCCTTAATTAACAATCTGAGGACAAAAACTATATTCACTAAAAATGAACAAATACATCAAGTACATTTTGCAAAAATGGCATTCACAATGATATTATTTCAGGCTTTTTAAACTTTGAGGTTCCCCTTGGGTTGTTAAGAGCCTGGAACACTGCTCCTGCTACTATTCTTAACCACCTGAACCCACTCACCTCGTCTTCAAATCACCATCTCTGAAGTACCGTATAAAACTTCCATCAGCCCCTTGTTCCATCGTTGAAGTCAGTGGTGCGTGCTTCACCCTGGATACTCACCTGCTGCGTGCAACTGTCCCCTGAACACCCTTCAGTTCCTCTGAATGACACTACAGCTCCTGGACTCCATTAGATAGTACCTACCTCATGAGCTAATAAACTCAGTAAATACTCTGTTGGTCTCCTGTCTGTGTACGGTAACTGTGAATCATAACATTAGGATAGAACACTACCGAAATCCCCATCAGCTTCCTCCTTGAGTGACCAGTGCCCTCTTCAACCTGCTGTCATCCACACCAATCCTGACAATTCGGCTGTAATGGCTTGCTGCTCCAAATTGAACTCCAGGAACTTCCAGGAAAGTAATGCACTGCCTTTCACTATTAAAAAGACTCTTGGTATCAGTCTGTGCACCACTGCCTCTTCATCCACAACTGAAGCTCCATCCATGACCCTCTTTCCATAACACTCCTGTGTCTCAAGGTACACAAACCTGCTCCAAGATCACGAGGTTCAGTGGAGAGGCAGCATGCAACAACCTCTGCCATCCTCACTGTCCAGCATGATTTCACCATACAACTAGTTCTTGACGATCTCTCCATCCGCCTCTGTCTGAATCCTTGGCGTGATCTTCGATGAGCAACTAATATTCAACAAGCATAACGCTAAAACCGCTCGATCGTGCAGATTAGCATTTTTAACATCAGAAAGATCAGACACCTCCTTACAGAACATTCAACCAAACTTTTATTTAGGTTATTTGTAACAAACTGCTAATGTTTACTCCCGAACTGTAAGTCGCTTTGGAGAAAAGTTAAGTAAATAACTGTAGTAAATTTCCATGATGAGCCCCCTGTTCCACTGTCGACTCACTCCCCAGCTCTAAGCTCTGTCTGCTTAGCCAGAAGACTACTACATGGGTGTCCCTGCCGGTGCGCCATCTCCGCTGGCTTCCCGCTTGAAACGAGCGCTTCTGCTCAGTCGCTCCTCATGCCTGGTGGTGCATGCTTCTCCCATGCTTCTTCTTGACTCTATTAGTAAGAACAGGATCTACCTCAAGTGCTAATAAACTCTGTAAATACTTCGTTGGTCTCTTGTCTGTGTGTACAGACACTCTGAAATGTGACAGTGGTACCGCATTCAAAAACAAAACTACATGCATTTTTGGCAGTTCAAGAATCACAGGGCTTTGGGTGGCCGTCTCCAAATAATGCAGCCGACAAAGGAACATAAAAGTGTGGTTGCATGCCACATACAATTATGCAATTTCTATGTGATAATGTGTACTTTTTAAGCTTCAACTTTCAAGTTAAATTCAGAAAAAGAGAAAAGTTTTAACAATTCGTTTAAGGCAGGGGTGTCAAACTCATTTTCACAGAGGACCACATTAGCATAATGGCTGTCCTCAAAGGACCAGATGTAACTTATAAATGTAAAACAATGTAATGTAAAATAAATGTAACTACTCGTTAATGTTGAATAACTCATTATTTATAACTTATTCAAGTGACAATTCAGTTGCATAGAAACAATTGTTTGCTTGTTGTTCTAATATAAATCCTTTTGATTTTTGTCAACTTATGAAAACCCACAAAACTCCATTAATGAAGCATCAAAAAAAGGAAAAAATCCCATTCCATCCCAATCCTGCACCAGAGTAAAAAAATAAATCCCGTCCTGTCCTGCTCCTGTAGAAATGACTCTTAGTCCCATCCCACTCCCACTCAAAATTACACCCACTCCCATCCGACCCCTGCCAGCTTACAAATACCTGAAGTCTTTTGGAATGGATTCCAGTTTAGTAAAAACAGGACATTCATTCATTCATTCATTTTCATACCTGCTTCTTCCTTTTCGGGGTCACGGGGGTCTGCTGGTGCCTATCTCCAGCACACATTGGGCGAGAGGCAGGGGTACACCCTGGACAGTTCGCCAGTCCATCGCAGGGCAACATTCACTCACACATTCACACCCCTAAGGGGAATTTAGATTATTCAATTAACCTAACCGCATGTTTTTGGGATTGTGGGGGAAACCGGAGTACCCGGAGGAAACCCACGCAAGCACAGGGAGAACATGCAAACTCCTTCCAGTGAGCCTCGAACTGATAACCTTCTAATTGGAAGGCCACAGTGCTACCCACTGCGCCACCATGCTGCCCAAAACAGGACATTGGTCACACCAATTACATCTTAGTTGAATGAACCGAACCCCAAGAAAATTTGTTTGAATCATTTTTTTTTGCCATTTTTCTTTTCAGAGGAAATAAAACTTTCAAAATCTGCAAACATTTGTTATTTTTATGTTAGAAATGAAACAAAAAGTTCAAAAATTACACTATACGTAAATTGAAAAACATTATTGTTGGGGATAATCCCTGTGTATAAAAACTTTTATTACATATGACTGTGATTGAGACGGTGACACACCCCCTGCTGTTGCTGTTTGTGTTTCACAACTCACAGGGGCTCTCGATGATTGTATAAACATCTTCTTTCACTATTTACAAGTGTTTTGGTACTGACATCGAACAATTTAGTGTGATAAAAACGGCGAAAGAATGCAAGCAAATAAGGAAAAAAAGACACACTTGTGTGAATGCGGAAGAAGAATCAAGGACAGAACACGGTAAAAAAAACTGTTCAAACACTAATAAATCACCTATTACTATTACTAAGACGATGCTTATGCTATTATATACAGTATAAACATTATATTTACAGTGATTTCTCCGCTAACACTGCTAAAGTTTTGGCTAAGTCCAAAGGCATTGTGGGGAATGAAGTTTTTTCCGTTTTCGTTTTTTTTTTTAAGACACTGAAAACTTTTAAGCTCTCGCCTCATCTGGCCCACGGGCCTTGAGTTTGACACATGTGGTTTAAGGTGAAGCGCCAGTTCAACAGCAATTTTTTGGGAGCACCTGTGCCTTAAAAAATGATGGAAGAAACTCCCAAAAACTAGTTTCTGTTATGGTGATCTGATATGACCAGGTTATAGTTATGAACAGAGACATTTAGGTACAATATACGAAAAGAAAAGTTGTGAACCTGTGTTTAATAGTTTAGACATTAAGGGTTTTAACACCCGTGGCCCGCCCGTGGGCCGGAAATTGACATTTACAAAAGGATTGCATAATTGCACCCACTATTTTTAAGCTAAATTTGACAAAATATACATCATTTGAAAGCTGAATTTCTCATGTTTCAGGCATTATAAAGCATTATAGGTTTAACACACCACAGTGACAACAGTTTGTGTAAAGAGTCCTAAAAAAGCAAAATGGCGTTGCCTACCTTTTATGATGTCTCTACAGGTACATAACCACTGAATCATCTTATACCATTGTACTTGTAACAGTCCAATGAACAAAATGCATCCAAGCTGGTACTCAAAAAACGTCTTTACCACGAGAAAAAGACATCAAAGCACAACTATACACTTTTTGTTTGCTACAAAAGTTAAATTAAATTACCAGTTGTTTTGCCGGCCATTTTTAAAGAAGACAAAAATGGTATGTTTCGATTCAATAGTCTCCTGAACATTTTGAGACCAACTTTAGAAGTCTGTGACCAGGATTGGCCAATCAGGAAGCCAATAAACAATCCTTGGCCACTCAATGAGAGCGCATGTCAACGTGATTCCTTGTTATTTCACTGATTGACGGGTCATTTAGCCAATGAGATGGGCTTTCCAGCGATGTATAAGTTAACATGGTTGACAGAAACAAGATAGGTGAGCACAAAGGTGAGCTGAGAGAGCACTGGAAAACCTTTTTTTTTTCGGTGAAAAAGGCATGTTTTTCTATTACTGTTAGTAACACAATGGCATCTAAGAAGATATTTGATTGTTTTGGGGAGATTTTAGAGGAGATTCAGATTGTTTTAATGAGTGGCTGCACAAATCACATTGTTTTAAAAAATATATATTTTTCATTGTTTGTATTTTCTTTTAAAATATTTTTTTATTCAGTGGTTTATTTAATGGTATTGATTTGAATTTAAAAAAAAATCCAAATTTAGATCAATTTGTTTACTTGGTGCCAATGGTGCCGCCTGGAAATTGTCTTATATAAATCACTACAGAAAACACATGTTTAGCTGCATTTTGACAGATTTTGGTCAGTTGTGGATTCTATTCAGTGAAAAATTCACCAGGGACTCAAGCATTCACTTATTTAAAAAATAATTTTTAAAAATTTAGGTGAGGATAATTTCTACTATTTCTACAAAGTTTGTGAATCTATAACTTTAGTTTTGTTTAAGGTTTCCAGCTCCTTACTTTTTCTTGATAAACTAGAAAGGGTTGCCTTTTCAATGACACCAAGGACATTAATTTAACCCATAAAATGTGAGAGTTACAGCCATATCGTTATGAACATTACTCAGGTCTTAGAGCAGGTCGTTTGGCTACAGCACAGCAGACGAGATCCAAACTAAACCTGGGAAAAGTTCTAACGCAGCAGAACAACAACACAACTAACTTTAATTCCACCCCACAGAGCACCAGCGACACGCGTGCGTGCGTTCGTGCGCGACCGTGTGCAATCTAACAGCCCACACCTGTGCGTCACACACAGCACAAACAAACAACATTTATCCACCGTTTGCTTATTTATCACTTGTTATTTACTGATTACTCATGCGTTTGAGTGACCGTAATAGCACACCGGGTAACAGAACAAACGCTCCCGTAAAACCCTGACTCCAAAGCAGCTCCGCGGTGAACCATTGTCTACACAGAGGAACAACGAGAGGGTCTCTTACAAGCGACGCTTCTGTAGATATCCCGGGCAGTTCTGAGCAGGTCCCGTCGCTCCTGCAGGAGATCGCGAGTGTTTTCCTGTGCTCGGCTCGGCTTCTCCACCGCGCGCTCTCGCTCCAGACGCTTAAAAAGTTTGATGACGTCACCGGCGCGTTAAAAAGCCGCTTTCTTCTCAGATTGCGCCCAAAACAACGCAAACATATCAGAGCCAGAAAGATTGCAATAAGAGACGGTGGGCAATAATGTCATAGCCTCAGTGACATCTCTTAAATAATGTATAAAGATGCTGTTAGTTCCTCATCTTTTTATGTCTCTGTGCGTTTGTTACCCAGCCATCGTGTGTGCCCCACTCTCATTCCTCTCAGCTGCTCGCCGCTTGATTGGACAGCAGGTGCTCCTATCAACATTGGTCTCCTATCAACACTCTTCTTCTTATTCTTCTCTCTCTCTCTCTCTCTCTCTCTCTCTCTCTCTCTCTCTCTCTCTCTCTCTCTCTCTCCCCGTTCACATTCTCTATTTGAGAAACTGCTGCTATATACGTGATTGAAACTGTGAGTGAGTGATACTTCCTCTGGAATCCGGTGGTTGTCTGGATCTGGGAGGCTCTCCACGGCCTACGCTATTTTATGATTTTTAGCTCCGGACTGCTAGCTCTGGTGCTCCACTATCTCCGAACGAAACAGTTTATGAGTAAACGTAACCATTCCGTTTCCTCTATATCTGAAGTTTTCTTGTATTTTCAGTTCTCAGTGCCTTCTTCGCATCTAACCTATGCATCCATTGGTCTCTGCTGGCTGAAGATTGTAACATGAAACATTTCATTTATTTTCAACAAAAAAGGAAATTCTCCATTTCATTTCCTATTCACTAGTTTACGATACTGTAAATTAGCCTGTTGATGTGTATTAGGCGAGCATGGAATGCGCATCGGGCGAACTATCCGTGAAAGGGGTCTAGAGCCAGCAAAAGACCTCCCCAAGTCCAGAGACCATTGTTTTTGTAATCAATTTATTTTTGTTTGCTTTTCTGAAATTGCATTTGTTATATTGGCACAAAAATAATTCCATAAATATGAAGAAAATGTACATTCTTTAGGATACCAGTAATGCTTTAAGGTCCCTTTTTATAATTTATATAGAGGATTATTTGTTTGTTTAAATGGTGGACAGCAACATACCTGATACAGCCACATGCGATGAACTTCTACATTATTCAGGAGTATTAGACAAACTGAAAATGCCTGGTTCTGTTTAAATGCTGGACAAAAAGCTGAGAACTATCCAATCACTTTCATAAATGTGTTAAAACAGCATAAATATCCAAGAATTGTTCACATTTGTATTCTTTAATAATAAAGCTGTGGGTTCAGGCTTTTACAAGGTAAGTTTATAAGGATCACCTTTTTAAAGATTTTTTTTTTCCGAATTTGAATTGCTGAAGGCTACCTCAATCGTTTGGTTCTGGAGAAAGATGGCTTTCTAATACCAGACCACTTCGGTTATCTAATTATTGTATGCAGCTGAGGGCTTGTGGTAGTACAAGTCTTCTTTTGTTTATGAGAGCTGCTGTTTTTTGCAAACTACAATTAGATCGATATCAATAATGTAATAAACGGTTGTTATAATAAACACAGCTCTGTAAAAAGATTGGAATCTACCTGAACCTAGAGTATCAGATTGTGGTCCTTTTATCTGTTCTATTCTGTAAAGTTAGTCCGTTGCTACCAGACATGACTCGCAAATGCACCTTTGTAAATACGACAACATGATGTAACCCCGGGCTCAGACAAGAAATATTATTAAGGACTGGTAAATTATATTGTGTTTGATTAATTTCTTTGCCGTAACAATTTTCTGTTTGCTTTACCGGTTTCATTTGCTTGTGTGAGGAACTTTAACAGTATTAAATAGACTGAAATTAAATGTCAATTTTAACTGTATTTTGGTACCATAATATATTCAGCTGTTTGATTGTGCTCCCACTGTTAACAATGATCACTAGAGAATGTAATTAACATGAAAAAGCATCTGAGCAATCCTACAGTGCTCTCTAAGCACTCATTCACTCTCCAGCTTGCAGAGGTTAATGAATGATATGGTTTTTAATGCAAATCCACTGAAATCATTTCATACAGCCGATATTTAAATAATGAAAGAGAGGCTTCAGTGGGAAGAAACTCGAAGTAGAGCTAAATAACCATGTTATTGGTAACAAACCTGTAATTCCTGCCAAGACATTTAATCATTCATGTTGAAAATTGGGCTGAAACTAAATGTTGAATCCCTTAAGCTCTGCTACTTGGAGTGGGCCCACGTACGAGCGACAGATGTGGGTACTAGAGAAGGTCTAGAAGAACCCCTCAGAGCAGTCTCACGGTCAGAATACAACCAATTTACTTAAACCAGAAGGCTAAAGGAGGAACTCGCGGCAGCATAGACCTCGATGAACAAAGGGGACAGTCCCAGATCGGACCTCTCCTGGAGAGGGTCAGAACGACTCTGATGGAGCATGTCCTAAAGTCTTCCTGGTGGGAGAAAAGTGCACTTCGAAAGCCGTAGTTTCAAATCAAAATTTATTTGCTTTAAAATGTTTATTTGACCCACAATTTCCTAGATGTGGATCTCTTTTTAGTAGAATATGTGTATTAACAATATGAAATAATCAAAAAGTTCATCCAATCGTCGATCCACAATGCTACAAACTTGCAGCAGCCCTTCATTGTTCGCGTGAGAGGCTTCGAATGAGCGAAATGTTAGCTATCAGTGTGTGATCTCCCTCCACAGATGCATGCTTGAATGTTTGGATCACCAAGCATCTGTGTCTATTTATTTCCAGAACAGCAATCTCCAGACAAACAGTCTTATGAGTCTAATCAATAATGAAGCAGATTGTTTCAAAAATCCACATTCCATTTGTCATGTCTTCCATTTTCAATCAATTAATCTCTCCACTCCATGAGAATTGCATGTTTTCCACAGGCTGCCAAACTGCTCGTGTGCATTCATTTGAAATATTATATAAGGAACATGTTATATAATAGAGTCCAGTTATGATCTGATTTGTAGTATTATTGTGTAAAAACAAAAATATGAACGGATCAATTCTCCTAGCACCAATCACTCACATGCTCCTCAATCACTCCTTCATTGTCTGGAATACTGTTAACGACAAAACAATCCTTAAGTGATCTCTCTTTTTAAAAGTGCATACACGAAGACTCGCCTCCACGACTGCCAGGGACGATGCGGTGGACAAGTGACTCTCCGTTTAATTAGTTTTTATGTGGCCGTACTTTTATGAAACACAACCAGAGCAAGTGTGTCTGTGTCTCTCTCGCCACATATTTTCTTATTTCTTGTCATGGGTGGATGCCTGTGCAATGCTTTCAGCTGATGTCTTCCACAGAAACTCTTCTGTTGCAACCATCTGACTTTTCTGAACTTTGCTCTTGAAGGGGACCTCAGATTAAAGAGTTTCTCAAAAGCTTGAGTACACAGTTTGCTGGTTTGGGACCAGTCGATGGCCATCCTGGGTGAAGTTTGCATGCTTTCCCTGTGCTTGCATGGGTGTCCCCAACAAGCCAACAAGAAAATCAAAAGCTCCAAGTTAATATTTTCATAGAAGTAATTTTGGGGGGTGTTCAGGTGCAAACCCTAGCCATGGGGGGAGGCAATACTCTAGCCTCGCTATCAGCATATGTTTAAGCCCTCACTGCCCCCTGCTACTCCGACAAAAAACATTCCACCTTTGCCCCTCCAGCTATCTTCAACACACTTTGCATTTTCCAATGAATTATTTACTTTTTTGTAAATAATTTTTTCACCCAAAAAATGTTTTGTGGGCAGGAACATACCAGACGCAACCACATCTGTCTCACATGGCCAGCTGAAAGCTGAAACGAAAGTGCTGTGATCGCCCCCCTGTGGCTGACTGCAGAATGATTTCCCACCAATACAACTCATTGAAGCTCAGCCAAACTTAAACATTTACTTCCCATGCAGAAATTATGGTATTTATCAGATTTAATGATTTCCGTATTTATACAGTGGACCTGAAGGCAGTATAAAACGTGTTTTGCTTGCATTCTAAACTTGATTATGAATATCTGCTGATTTAAATCAAATAAATCAGTCATGAACATGAACAGTCACGAGGCTGTATAATAGAGCAGATGCGATGTGAGGCATTCAAAGATTGAGCTGGTGTTAGGTGCTCATCAGACAGCAGTAAATCAGACCAAGCCCAATGTAGCGAGACTGTGTACGGTCGACGCTGCCAAAGCTTCTCTTCATTTGCCACAGACACCTTTAAACAACTTGGCCATTACAACAGTTTTAAAATAAGCTTCTGCTTCCGCTGGTCTTTAAAAACCCATCACATTGATCAGAGAGAGAGAGAGAGAGAGAGAGAGAGAGAGAGAGAGAGAGAGAGAGAGAGAGAGAGAGGGAAGGAGAGAGAGAGAGAGAGAGAGAGAGAGAGAGAGAGAGAGAGAGAGAGAGAGAGAGAGAGAGAGAGAGAGAGAGAGAGAGAGAGAGAGAGAGCAGGTGGGGATAAATTACACCAATAAGGGTCTTTCACACTAATAACATAAAATATGGTTACATATGCACCATGGAATGTTACAATTTAAAGTGTCAACAAATTATACAGATTTAAAGCATTTAGAAACCTGTCTGTCTCAGGGAACAGAAGGCCGGAAGTGAGCTGACAGCTTTGAAGTTAATATAGAGCTTACGTATGTGGGGGTGAGGTTTCCCTCAGAAGTCTCTTCACACACCGATGCATGTGGCAATCACAGCTGCTTTTTTAAATTAAGTAGGAATGATGCACCCCACCTATTGTTTAAAATTGATTTTAAATATAACATGTAGGTTTCAGGTTTGAACTAAATATTATTAGATTGTTATTGTTGTTTTTGGTTTTAAACAAACATTTAAAAAGTTATGACACATAAGTTGCAAGGTCATTCAATTTGATAAAATGTACAATCCTCTTTCATGTTTCGTTTCACAGACCTCAAATTGGTGCCATCTAGTGGTGAAAAGAAGGGATAAATCTTGGAAGTACAAGACCTGTGATGTGGTTCGTGTGCTTGGAAACGTGTATAAGGTTTATGGTAGGTTTTATCTTCAGCTGTGCATGATTGATCCTCCAACCACATTGATAGAAGACAAGCAGTGAAAAAGTCCTCGCTTCGGCCTGTAGCACTGTGATCTAATCTTACACATAATTGATGCTATGGTGCTGTTGAATAATGTGGAAGAAGGTGGAGTCGCACCAATCTAAAAAACTCTCTGCGTTGTTGGAATACATTTGAGTGGGAAAGAACGGAAGATATGTATTGTAACATTACAATTTCTACATTGTTTAGGCGGCGGTAGGCGGTACTCAAGAGCAAAACAAGGAGCTGTTCTCCCAGAGGGGCAGGCAGAAGTAAAGCTGGGCCTCTTCAGACTGCAGGACTGTCTGGAGCAGCATTCAGTCATTGCTGAATTCACACAGCACGAGAGATCAGCAACAGAGGACGTCACAACGCACAACTATAAACAGAATCGCAGAGAAATTTGTTAATGTTTTAAAAGTGCGTATTCTAACCAAGCACTCATTAAAAAGATTTGAAAGCAGCCAGAGGACAGAGGCACAAGACCGTTTAACCCTTTTAAACCAAAACCTCTGTTTATATTGCCGTCTATTGCTGGGCTCCTTGTCCTTTGTCCGTCTGCAGAGACTCTCGCTATCCTGCTCTCCAAATAAAAGGAACTATGGATCTGATCAACTGGTCTCTGAATGCAATTGACACGATTTTCTTGGCGAGGAGCGTGGGTTTGGGGGAACCCACCTGTCCTGCTGGAACTTATGCTGCTGGCTACACGATGGACTCCTGGGTGAAGTGGAGGATCGTGTGCCTGGCTGCTCTGTCCCTGGAGGATGTCGAAGACATCTACATAATTGGAACTGTGATAACTGGGATTCTGCAGATTGGAATATGTGGAGCTCTCGGCTATCAGCGATTATCAAAGGCGGTCAGTGCTCAAAGCCCCACTAAGCTGACTGACTGGAATGGAATGTTGACTGGACTTAAAACTGTCGGGACTCATGTAACGGTCTGTGACCGCAAACTGGATTTCATCATGGAAAGGCTGGCAGAATTGAAACGTAAGTTGGATAATCTGGAGACCGGGGAAGGACACTAAAAATCTGTAAAATTTTACAGCTTTTGACCTAAATTAACTTCTGTACCATCTGGCTTCCCTTATCTCCTCTGGCCTTGGAGGCCACAAAGAGGAGTCTAAACATTCCCCCCGGAGTGCCTGATAAAGAGAGACTCTCAGAACCCTCCCCCGCATCCACTTATCTCCCCCAGCTTTTCCCCACTGCTGTAATCTGATGGGTCATTAGTACAGCGCCATCTGGCTGCACGAAAATGCCGGCTGCGGACTGCAGCGGCTACACCACTTCCCCGACCCCTACCTCATCCTGCGATGTTCTCTTCCTGTATTTGTCAATGTGCTTGATTGCAGATGGCTTTTTTTAACCTGTTCCACAGTGCTCTTTTTTTGAAGGGCAATGCGGAAAGGCTCTTTTTTAAGCTAATTTACCTAATGTATATCCATTTCTCTGTTTCTCTCTAATTATACTACCTCTCATCACTGGCCTGTCCCCACCCTGTCTATGTCTGTGGCCAGAGGGGTCCCATTTCGCTACATGTAACAGTGTATGTGACAAATCATCATCATTATCATTATTATCATTATCATTATCATTATGAATCTCCTTTGCAACTTCACCTTGCCCTGGATGTGACTCTCATTGGCTGCAGATAATCTCAGACGCTATTTTAGTAGAACAGATTTTACACTGCACGATTGTGGCTCGCCGACAGCTCCAGATTTTTGAGAAGCATCTCGCTAATCTTTGTCTCTCGCTCAGAACAAGTCTTTGATACTCCACACTGTATGATTGTCACACATGTGCACAAGCTCTGATTTGCATGTGTTTCTGGGAATAAACTTCAAGTTCAAGGATAAAATAATGCGTCTGAAACCGGCTTTAAAGAGAAGTGGTTTGTGTTCCAGAAAATGAATAGTTTGGTTTTATATTGACAGATAAGCGATCCCTCATCCTCTTCTCCTTCTTCCTAAATGCGCCTCACACGATCTGAATTGCTTCGGCGCCACCGTATGGCATAGAGTGAACTAAAGTTCACGAAGGGCTATCTAGTGTTCAGGAGAATATTTGTGCACTGATTTTTAAACGCAAGAGAATTGATACAGAGAGCTGTCGATGCAGCTGCTGCAGTTCAGGTGCAGATGCTGCATGCAGTGGATTTTTATTTTAAGTCCAAGAGTGCTAAATGCAGTGTGTTGATGCGTCAGTTTTCAAGAAAGCGTTTTTTGTTAAGCATTGTGTGAAACCGCTGTGATTGGCTCATTTGATCACGTCTTCAGCCGGGAAAGGCAGCAATAGGCGGCACAAGAACATAACGAGGAGTTGTACTCCCAGAAGTAAAAGTAAAGCTGGGTCCCTTCTGTCTATAGGAATGTCTGGAGCAGCATCCGGTTCTCGTTGCTGAATTTACTCCGCATGAGAGATGAAGGACAGAGGATTTCACACTGCACGACTTTAGACAGAATCGTTGAGAACTTGTCCGTGTTCTAAACCTGCGTCTCATAAACAAACACTCATGAGAAAGATTTGAAAACTGTATGAGATTTGAGAACTGCACATGTGGCAGGCTAAAGTGCAAGACTGGGAGCGCAAAAGTTTTTAATTGATTTATTGGGTCACACATTTCACACTGCACGATTGTGTATTAAGAAAACATGAGACACTTGTGAGTTGGCTGGCAGCTGACAGTGACAGCTGAATCTAAATGAAAGGAGGCCATGGAGACTGTGCAGGTGGACTCTAGAAGGCATCGGCTAGAAATAGAGTAAATTAAATTATTCCAAAAGTTCCATTTTGAAAGAATATGTCTTTCACAAAGCACACAGATAATTGTTATGTGTAGAAATGTGCTGCTGTTATGGGGGAAATGCTGCTTACGCCAGTCTCTCTGCTTATTCTGAACCTTGACTCAACTTCCCCGATTGTCAAAGCATTAATTCATCACAAGAGAAAAAGCGTCGGCTTGTCTGGTTAAAATCGATTGTTCCTCACACAGGAATCCGGCGGCACGGTGTCAGAAACTTTGCATCACATTGCATTGCTAATGATGCCATTAAAACTGTGTGGAAGATCATTAGCCGCAGTGCTGGTGTTTTTCTGCCCGTCGTCCTGTTTCCTGTGTGTATATGTTTCTGCCAGCGGAAGTCTAGCTCGAAGGGTGGCAAAGCACCAAAGGCCTCTGGTGTTCCACAGGCCATGCAGGAAGGAGAACACAATCACTTGATGCAATCACTGCGGCATTGGTGGAACATAGTGATTGAAGAAAGATGTCTGCCTTCAGTTTTTGCATTGTCTTCTATAAATAACCGAGCAGACCAATTCTCAATGGGGGTAACCCTTTTTAGAAAGAAAGAAAGAATGGAAAAAGAAGATCCACTCATAGAGATGACTGTTTTGCATATAAATGAGTTTGCTTTCAGCATTTGGTTGTATATCATGTACATCAATGCATTCAATGATCCTTTTGAAATATCATTAACATTCTCTTTCAAATTTTGGCATTTCATAAATTGTATCTTTTCTGCGAAAGCAGGCAGAGGAAAACAGATAACTGTCAGGATTTGTGTGATTGACAGAACCCAACATCGACAGCCAGGAAAATCTAAAAATGTCATCACTAAGAAATAAGAAAACTGTCAAATTCACGAAACAAAACTTCCAGCTAAAATGCTCAACAAAAACTCACAGGGTAACTCAAATTAGCTTGTGTTTTCACAATGATATCTTGACAAGAACAGAAATGTATCATAATTAAAAACCACTGTGTTCATCACACCTTTCAAACAGAAGAAAAAACAGCAAGTTTCAGGAAAAATGACAATGTTTATTAAAAAAACTCCAGGCACAATGAACATGGGGAAGAGAGAAGGAGTGAGTGTGCGAGGGCAGATGAATCTTCATATCTTATAATGGCATCTGCTTCAGGGCAATCTGGGTTGTTACAATCCTCTCGACCCAGAGTGTTTACAGTTTATTTTATGGGATAAGAGATAAGGCACAAAACATTAACAAAAATAGACACAAGAGGTGACAAAACCAGAACACTGACTAATTATACCCAGAGGTTCTGAGCATTTCATTATTAACTTGCTCTATTTATTTTATTTCATTGTTATACTTAATCTGCTCTGCAAATCAATCTTTCTTTATTGTTCCAGCATCTGTTATTGTTAAGTCTTCTATGTTGTTTGTAACTCCTTCCCTCATGTGCCAAAGGCGTCTGGCTACAAGAGAACATACGTGTAATGTAAAAGTGTTGTTCCCAGAGATAAGATTCTGTTAATTTATGCAAAGTGTCAAAAGTAGAGATGTTCCGATACCATTTTTCCCCTCCTGATACCGATACTTGGGCTCAGGGTATCGGCCGATACCGAGTACCGATCCGATACCTGGGTGTGTATCTGTATATACAGCTGTAGATACTACTAGCCCTGTATTAATTGACATTTTATGCATTTTATAATTTAAAAAAAATCGTTTCTTGATGGCCTCAAGAAGAGTGGTTTTAATTGTTTTTATACCAGTGTCCTCCTGGCTCTCCCGAGCAAGTAGCCATTTTAGAACTGTAACTGAGGGGATCACTTTCTCTACAGACGAGATGGAGGAGCTAATCTGTTTTTTCATGGCTTTTTTCATGTTGCTTGCGTTGTCGCGGAAAATAACATGACACGGGATTGCGAAATATTTCACTTCACAAGCATACCCTCGATTGATTCAGCTATGGACGCGTGCGAGCCGCGAAACTCATTAGCCTGCAGCACAGCACTTTGAAGAGTAAAAAGGCATCACTGTGTTAAATATCAGTAAAGACCGCGGGATTCGAGTCGCAGCTCCAGATGTCAGTAGTGAAGCTGATAGTTCGCACGTCCTTTTAGTTTACATGAAATGTGTTCACGTTCATATGTGCTCAAATAATTTAGGGAGCGCTGTTTGGAGATATATTTGCGACCAGGCAAACTGTACCGGGGCTCAAAATGTTCAATTAAGCGGCGAAAGCCCACGTTTTCGACCATTGACAGTGGCTGGTCATCCAGTACAATAAACTCGATAATCCTGTCGGTTATCTTTATTGCTCGTTGGATGTCTTGTGTAAACTTTTCTCTTTGTTTGAATGAAGCTTCCAATCTTTGTTGCGTCTGGCACGACTTGTCCTTCTCCTTGGTTGCTTGTGGCAACACGACAGCGATAAGCAAAGCTAGGAAAATGGTATCGGATCGGTACGTGGACTCAAATACTCGCCGATACCGATGCCAGATTTTTTTGGGGTATCGGCAGCATTTTCGATACTGGTATCGGAATCGGAACAACTCTAGTCAAAAGCGAACTTTATTTAAAGATGCAACAATTCCTGTTAGTCACTGGCAATAGTCACTGGCATTAGGTCACTGGAGTAGAAGAAAACCATCTAAATACAAAGCTGTCAAATAATTTTACTACCACTTTAGCCTTGACACATGCCCACTTGGAAATCTGTGGCTCTATGCATCCCCTAGTGGGACTCCGCCGAGGGTGAGGTGTAGAGGTAGTGAATCTTAAATACAATTAGCATGAATAAACAAAACCCCAAACGACCCAAGATGGGCCAAGGACTTAGTATGGAACCAAACACCTCCCCTTTCGTTGAACGGCTCTGAAAACTGGCAAAAATTCATTCTTCTAGAGTGTACTGTTTCTGATTTCCCAAATACTTAGCGGGCATATACATAAGGCATAGCGGGCACTGTCAAAGATATTAAGAAGCTAAGACCAAGATCGTAGAATTTGCTACAAAAGTCAAGGTTGATAATTTACTTAGAGCAACTACTATTGCAAATGTTGAGATGAAAACTTCCAACACATTTTTTTAAATAATAGCAAAGGGGTCATCCGTATTAGGGAACTAGATGGTATGGAAGAAAATGAGATTGTCAAAGAACTAGCATCTGAAAACATAAAGGAAGTCAGAAGAATCACCCTCAAGCGAGAGGATACGATCATCAAAACAGGAACCTTCATACTGACCTTCGACATTCCACAACACCCAGATAGAATCCAAATTGGATACCTGAGTCTCCCAGTGGATACTTATGTACCCAATCCCTTACGATGCTTTAACTGTCAGAAGTTCAGACATGGGGCAGCTGGATCCAGAAAAAAGGTTATATGCTTCATGCATTAAGAAAAACACGGAGACAGCTGCGAGAAACTCCCTAAATGTGCCAAGTGTCTAGGAAACCACCCAGCATCATCAAAATCCTGTCCCTGCTGGAACAAATAGAAAGAAGTCAAAAAGGAACCAACAGATAAATTCTGAGGAGAAAGTCATAGTTATATAGAAGTTATATAGAAGCCCGAAAATTTGTAGAAAAAAACACAAATCTTTCATGTTGGGAAGACCTTTGCCAGCATTCTCAAACCGCAAAAGCAAAATATGGAAGTACAAACTAACAAAACCTGGATTGAAGGAAAACCAAACTGGTCACAAAAATGAAGGACAAGAGCACTGGTAATCGACATGAAGACAAAACCTCCCCAACCGATCAAAAACCAAGAAGAAGCTCATCAACTGACGGAGCTGAAATCCCCAAGCCAAAGACAAAGCAAACCAATAAAATGAAACAAGGAAATAAGATAGAGAATCCAGAGTGCCTCAAGGATATTCACATGTCTGACTATTATAGCGCTAACAGTCGCAGGCCCTCCCCAAGGGGCAGAACTAAAGAACGTCCAAGGATTCTCCCGACTTGACCATATGAACTGTATAGTTCAATGGAACTGCAGAGGACTCAGTAGCAACCTTACACCACTTCAATATCTGACCGGAAAAATTAACCCCAAAGGTCTTCTGCCTACAAGAAAACCAACTCTCCGCCAATTGTAAGATCTGACTGAAACTTTTTTTTCAATGCATATGGCCCAAATATAAGCAGGTGGAGATCTGATGCTCCAGGGAGGAAACATTAGAGATGAGGGGATCAGAGAGAAAGCAGAATCACAGAGAGATTTCAGATAAGTATATCGCCGGGATTACATTATCAATGCTGGAGTGTGTCGTATGCACAAGTTGGTCATGGAGCATCGAGCTGTTCTAGCAAAGAGAGAGAAAATGTCCTGGGTTCGGAATTTCTGGAGTATCTATCTTTATCATCATAAATCTCTAATGTTACTATTAGCTGTTCTGAAATCTGAAATAAATGGCTATAAAACAAATTGAAACATCATATATTACTGCAGTGTTCTATGTTTGTGTCTTTGTTGTGTTTTCCCATTCGCAGTGTGTGTGTGTGCGTGCGTGTGTGTGTGCAATTCTCATTTCAGTCAGCTGCTGCTGTTTGATTAGAAGCCACCTGCCACGCATTGGATTCTAATCAAACGGCCTTCTTATCAGAGTCAAAGTCGTAATCATAACGTATGTGTTCCTCCGTTCCTCTCGAAATGTATTGTTGTGTTTTCGGTCCGGCTGGAAAAAAAAATACCGGTTAATAAACGAGAAACTTCAATATTAAGCGATCAACATGTTTTAAAGCAACATAAATAGACGCTGTAAAGATACGTTCACATCGAACGCGGTTCGCGCGGTAAGCGCAGATGGTTTCCATGTTAAGTCAATGCAAAGACGCGTTTGCGCGCGTCTGAGGCTTCAGCGGCGCGGTAAACGCGAATTGAGCGGCGCGGTAAACGCGATAGGCGCGTATTGAGCCGCATGAATGGGTGATACGCGTGTTGTGAGCCGCGCGCAGGAGGCGGACCGGCCGTAGACGGGTGAACCGCGCGCGTATCGCTCGAGTTCAAAAAATTGAACTTTGGCGGATTTTCCGCGCTGACCAATCAGGAGCTTGCTGTAGCTGTGACGTGTGCAGCTCGGAGACCGTCTGGAATTAAAACAGTGATGGACTGTCATTAAAACTTTACGTGAACTGCCAGAGCTCTCTGATCATCTTCATGATATTAAAGTTATAAATAATAGTTTATTATAAATAATAATTTAAAAGAATAAATTTTATTTATTAATAAATTTATTTAATAAAAAAATATATAAAAGCACCTTGCTTGGAAGAAATTATATATATTTATATATATATTCATAATTATCAAAACTAGGTTTAAATCTACAGAGAATTAATCATGTTCATTATTTTATTTCAGCCCTCCATTTTAAGGCAAGATATTATTTATGCCAGAAAATATTGGGATCTTATAAAATATGACCTTTTAAAAAGTAATAAAATAGATAATAAAATTTTTATGAGTGTAATTAAATGTTTACTTTGGGAGTACTATCTGTACTATCAAAAAAAGTGCTTTCATATATTTAAGGTAAATAAAATGTAATTTCATTGCTACAAACGGAATGTTTATTCCAAACATTTGAACATTTGTTTTAATGATATTGTACTGTAAATACACCTACAATAAAGCTTTGCTATGTGTGATCGGACTCGTGTTGTGTAATGAGAAAGAAGCTTTGAGACATGGGTTTTATTTGGAGGTTGACTCCATTTATTCTTTGAAAACAAGAACATTTCATGAATCATGGAAATCACGAGAGTTCGAAACAAGGCTTTAATGAAACCATCAGCTGGGCTCTAGAGAAACCCTTTAACATATTCGTTCAGTGCTTCCAAGCAGAGCAGGACCTCCAAAGAGACTCCTCTTCTCCTAACAACCTTCAGCAATGGACCTCCATTAATCAGTGAGGAGCACAGCCATTAACTCCTCCACCAAACAACCTTCAGTGATGGACCTCCATTCATCAGTGAAGTGCACAGCCATAAACTGCTCTACCAAACAGTTCCATGCTGCAGTCCCAGCATCCGAGACGATCTTGGAATCTCAGGAAATACCAGCAATGAAGATGCTGATGATGACCAGGTTGGAGTCTCCACCGTCAATCTGAAAGAAGGAGAGAAGACAGAACAGAACTTTAGTTGCAGAACTAATTGCAGATCCATGACAGCAAATGTGTTTGTACTACACTGGTGTCTTCAATCTATCATCATTACTGTTTAAACTTTCTAACTTTACCTGTATTTAGCATTTGCTCTGATTTACTTGTTTCACCATCAGTATTACATTCAATCCACTGTTTAACAAGTTTTATTATTCAAACTCTAGCAATAAAAAAACCCTGACATTTACATATAACAGCGGTGTTTTAACTGTACTACAGTGAAGTATTTTAAGGTTAACATTTTTTGGTAATTCTGATGTTGCTGTGGAATATATATTCACCACAAGTACAACTATAAGTTACATTTTACTTTAATAGATGAGTATAGTGTAATAAAAAGTAAAGTAAACCACTGTTAAATACAGTTTATCGCTTCACTAAAACCAAGTTAATCTATAGTTCATTTGAGATTACTTAGAAATACAATATTGTACTGTATAAATCTAAATTTTTAATATTAAACAAATACAGTAATTACATTATATGATTACAGCATTTTTAACATGTTGCTTTAATTGTTAAAAACGAAAGTCATTTATCTTTTTATTAAAGTCCCGTCCGTTCGTTAGGTTAGGAGGTTCTTGGTCATTATTTACACAGAATTTATCATGAATACTGACCAGAGACAGACGCGCGGGTTTCCTGCTGGAGCTGCCCGTAAAACAGCTTAGGAGCTTGGGTTGGATCAGTCGAAGCTCCCGCTGAACGCGACTGCGGTCCAAACTGAAGCTCCTGTGGAAATGTTGGTAAACCACGCCGAGCAGGGTGCCTCTTTGTAGGATTCTAAGCTCCTAGTCACAGCCCCGAACACGTTTTTGATGTTTTGGAGCATTTTAAAGCTTGGTGGTGCAGATTAAAAACTTAACAATCCCGTCCGCCATTTTCAAACCACCGCTGAACCTGTAGCTCCTCCCACTGATTCGCGCATTCCCCTCAACACCTGAATGTCATGCGTGCATTCAGCGGCTCAGCCGCGTGGATCGGGCGATCAAACGGAAAGTAAACACGCGTGCATTCACTAGCGAGTAGCGCTTTTTTCCCGCGCGAACCGCGTTCGATGTGAACGTACCTTAATGGTGTTTGGAGGAAATGTTACACAACATTACCGCAGTGAGCCAGAATCTGATCTGAACTGTTTGTGCTGTGAGAGAGAAACGCTGGATGGTTAGATGGTTTTTAAAGCCTTGACAGAGGTTTCCTGTAAATTAATAATTGAAATATATTTTTGTTAAACAAGTTCTTACAGGCCAAATGTACAGAGCAAGAAAGTGCTCCGTCTTTATGCTTTTTGACTCTCGTGCGTTTGTTTCCGGACATTACGAGAGAAGGCGTCGCCTTGTGGATCGTGTGTATTTCTCCCGGGGAAGAGAAACCGGACCTTCATGTCCGGCAGTGACAATGGGACTCATCAACGGTGTGAATTTTAAAAGAAACTAACTTTTTTTTTTCTGGAACTTCACTCTCTTAGACTCTTTTCAAATAAATAGAAAATATGAAATAATGTTCTAAACATTAACTTTTCTGTTAGAAAATCCAGCTTCAACAATATATCTGTTAATAACTGTAATAAGATAAATAATAGAAGAGTCTCACAAAGAAACTAACTTAACAAACAAAAGGATCTATACTTTCATCTTTACTTGTGTTCTTCAACCTGCGAGGAGCAAACCCGCAGCCTCTTAGTAATTATGTCGTGCAACAAAGTAGTACCGTAATATTGTGTGCAAAGCAGTGGTTCACTTACACACACGTGTAATGGTCCAATGAAAAAGAGTGAACACCGGACATTTTCGTGTATTTATAAAACTGCCCAGAAACCCCGGACTGGACATAAACAGTGGGCATGACTGGTCAAAAGTGGACGACTGGTCATTAGTTTAACCCCTGTGCCATCATTTATTGCATATTGAGTAGTAACTGCATTTTTCTGTCAGAACATGCACTGTTTGTTTCAGTGTCACAAAAACACTTGCCGAAGCTGTTAAATAATTAAATGAATTCTGGCATCAGGAGCATCTTTTGCTGGAGGAACTGAAAGGCTTTATTTAAAAGAAAAGAAAAAAACAGTTCAGAGCTAAAGGCTGTTTTCTCAGAATGCACCCCTGAAGAAACTATTAATAACATTATTGGGCTTTTTTCCACCGAACTCCAGAGAAATAAAATGTCAGTATATATAAACTTGACATAAACTAGTAAATATTTGCCATAAATGGAGATTTAAGAGTATGTTTGAGAAAAAAACGCAAGGCTAAATATCTTAAAAACAGAACATCATTTTTTTATTCGTAATACATTATACATAATGTAAATGTATACATTAAATTGATTGATTTAATTGACCTTGCTACAGAAGCATTGTTTATTAAATAGTTTGAAATCCCAATTGAACGGGTGCTACACAATATTTGATAAACATATATGGACATATTTTACCAATATTTGTTGTTTCAATTATTTCAACAAAAGCTGCGAGCTTTTGCGAGCACCTTTACCTCCACTGCTAGATGACTGTGACTGAAACCCATCATTTAGTTAATATTTTTGAATAACTCTGAGTATGTTGCATTTGGTTCCTCTGTGTTTACTTCGCATGTATCAAGAAAAGAGAAAAGCTGTAAAACTAGGCCTGGGTAAAAAATATAGATTCTCCAATTTTAACAATATCGATTTAGGAAATCCCTGAATGGATTCTTAATATTCGTTAAAACGTAAGAAGGAGAGTTTCAGTTACCAGCATTTATATCAACTAACATTTTAAATGAATAGCTAATCGATATTGAAACAAGGTAGACCAGACAAAGGTGAAGTGGAAAGTGAGTGGAATAAAAATGGGAGTGGAATGCTCTAGGATGCTGGTGATTGGTCGGGTAAGTGAGTGGTGAAGGTGGTTTGTGATTGGTTGTTGAGTGACTCTGTTCTGGGCTGCATCCCAGTTGTAGTTTAGCGCCAACATAACTCAAGACAACTCTTTTAGCTCTCTAACATATCTTCACACCTTCACCTGGCTTTAGACCTGCTGATTACATGTTTAAACTAATATTCTTTCATTTCCACTTTCCCTTTTCCTATCACGAGGGTCTCATCTCCAGTGCGCATTATTTGGGATTTTTGGGGTAAACCGGAGTACCCGGAGGAAACCAACGTAAGCACGGGAAGAACATGCAAACTCCTTCCAGGAAGGTCACCAGCAAGCCTCGACCTGACAACCTTTTTTTTTGGTCGTACCAGGCACAGCGGAGCCACCCCCCAGACACATACCGGCCCCGCACCCACCCTGACCAGCAGGCTCAGACCCCCCCATTCATCATTCCATCCATACACCCATTCATACTTAAAGGGCAGTCAGTCACCGTCCGGTAGACCCATGCCCACCCGGGGATCCCCCGCGCCTGCGCTGACGGAGGGCGCATACCCACCCCGGACGGAAGGCAGAGACGGCTGCCCACCCACTACCCATCATCTGCTCCCAGTTGGGGTGTAGTGTATGTGTTTGTGTTTATGTTGAAGAGATAAGTTGCATTAAAACTGGGGAGTGATGTCCTGGAGCGTCACCGTTGGTTGACAGATGACGTCCAGGCACCACACCCCATTCCCTACATGTCTAGTTTGTACTTAAAATAAGAGGGCAGTCTTCTCCGCCCTAGAATTATTGGGGGGACACAGATCTGCAGCCCCACCCATCAGATCTGGACGAAGAGACTAGCCCTCCAATCCTAAATGTAGTGTGTCCTTGCAAGTGATATATGGGGCACCGGGGGGAGACTGGCCCCTAAAGCGGGTCAGTGGCAGATGTTATTGATCCTCTGACCGCTCCAGGAGGCAGGCCCCTCTCCAGTGCCTTCGAGATGTTCAGTGTCTAATTGAATTAAAACTGGGGGTCCCCTGTCCTGGGGTGGGTCGGGGGGCCAGATCAGTAATAGCCCAACTCCCCCAATCCCCCACAGAGATTGAGACCCCCGGGGTCCTTTGAATGGGGGAGAAGGAAATGTACCGGGAGCCGATGCGGGACCACCCTGACGAGCCACACGAACCAGGCGGCAGCTGCCCCCCCTCGGATCTCATCCATACTCATTCGTCCGTACTCAGCCATCAACCCTTACACACACACATACACCCACGCACGCATTCACCCAATCACACCCCCCTGTACATGCACACCCACACACACATGCACACACACGCACACACGTCCAGGAACTGCTGGTCGCATATGCACAGAGCCAGCAGTACCTGAGGAGGCACCGCCCCGGTCACCAAGCCTAGTCTAGGTCACCCAATAAGCACAGTGCTGGAGTTGGTGAAATGAGGTGGTTAACCCATGATGTTAGCTGACAGCAGACTTCTTGCCAGAATTTTTGCACTGGTGTACAAGACCAAAGAGCGTGTAGATAGTGGTCAACTGTATTGTTAGTGCAGTGTTGGCAGATGTTAGTGTCCGAGAGACCCATCTGGAACAATCTTTGACCTGTGTAGTGAGTTCGGTGAAGTATTTTATATTGTATTAGTTGTAAATTTGGGTTTGTAGATGCTTTAAACATGTTTAAGCATATCCGGTTCCAGAATGATTAATTTTCATTTACAGATAACTCTTCGTTCCATTTAGTAGTGATTTGCAGAGCTATATAGAATTTGGATCCATTCTATAAAAGAGTTACCGAATCCAAATTTACGAAGTGTTGCCATTAGAAATTTCCAGTTTACTCTATCAAAAGCTTTTTCTGCATTTAGAGAGATAATGGCATATTCTAGACTCGTGTTGTTTGCTAGATCAATCAGGTTAATTAGTCTGTACATATTATTTGTTGAGTGTCTACCCTTGATAAAACCTGTTTGGTCTGCATGAATAATATGAGGGGTAATTTTTTTCAGCTTTTTAGCGATAGCTTTGCAAATTATTTTTAAGTCTACATTTATAAGAGAAATTGGTCTATAGCTTGATGGCAGTGTGGGGTCCTTCCCTGGTTTTAGGCGTAAACTTATGAAAGCTGAGTTCATGTTTGATGGTACTTTTCCTTCAGACTTAATTTCAACTACCATTCTGTTAAAGGTAGGTTCCAACACTTGCCAAAACTCTCTGTAGAACTCTGGATAACCATCTGGCCCTGGTGCTTTTTTATTTGGCATTTGTTGTAGAGCCTCGTGGAGCTCTGTAGAAGACATTGGTGATTCTAAATTTCTCATCTGTTCGTTTGATAGTTTTGGTAATTCCAGATTCTTTAAGAGTGATTCAATTTCGGTTGGCGATGGATTAATTTGAGATGTACTGGTATATAGATTTTTATAAAATTCCCTGAAAGTATCATTAATGTCGTGAACGAGTTGTCCATTTTTGTTAATTACTGATGAGATAGTCAGGACCTGACTACCTTCTAACTGGAAGGCCACAGTGCCACCCGCTGCACCACCATGCCGCCTAAAGTAATACTGATGCTTCTTGTTTGATTGCGTAATTGTTTAAACAGTACATTTATCATGAATGCAGACTCCAGATTTAGGTGTGGTATATTGCATTAAACAGACAGTTTTAGAATCAGTGCAAACTAGAACTCTTCAGCCAATGACTCATCTCAGCAAAAAGCCCTCAGTTTTCTATTTTCTCTGTGCCACTATTCAAAGAAAATTCAGTTTGGCCCTCTTTTTACACCCTGGTGGTGACAGATGAGAGTTCACTGAAGCATGCACACTCTCGATGTGCTGCTCTCTCAGACCTGAACAATAAAGCGTTTGATTGCGCCACACTATTCCAGACACCAGTCATTTTACAGAAACCTAACAACATCTGGATCGAACCGCTGGAGTTCTCATCAACACTCCCCTTTATTCACATGCTTTTACCAGTGAAGCAGGATTACTTCCTTGTAAATGAAGAGCTTGTTATTTATGTACAATTCTAAGAAGTAGATTTAGCCATTTACCAATAATTATTGGAGAGAGTGGATTTGCAATATTGATTTTCTTTTGAACTAAGCTAGTGTGCACTTGGTAATCTAAGCGTCCAAGCATTGAAACTATTGGGAGAAAAAAATGGCATTGCCTTTTTATTGCAGCCAGCTTTGTGATTGCGGGCATAATGTTGTTAGGGTTTATTGCTTGTGTCACCTGTTATCCCTTAGTTCCGCCCCCTTCACCTGTTCTGCATTTTCCCTTGGGTATTTAGGTGGTGATTTACCTTTGTTCCTTTGATGAAGTATTGTTGTTTAGTCGTCACGTATGTCTGAGTGTTTTATTGGTTTGGTCTTCTGTGCTTATTCTACAGCCAGAGGCTCCCCTTCCCTTGGCTGATTTGCCATCTGCTGTTTCAGAGATCTTCAGTTTATGTTTCGTTCACCAAGAAGACGGTGCTGCCTAAGTTCACACTATAATAAAGACTTTATCATTTACCTCGGTGTGGATCTGTTCCCTGGAGTAAAGCCGTGACAAATGTATGCGTTGAAATATTCTGCTTTGCTCTACATCTTTTTGCGTGTTGGTTGAAGAGAACCACAGGAAAAGAAGATTGAAGTATATATAATTTACATATATTTTAGCATAAATCAAACCAAAATTACACAAGACTCTGGGTGGCACAGACCTGTGATATGCAACTACCTTTTCAGTTGTCCATCTGCTTTTTTTTTTTTTTTTTTTTTTTTTTTTTTTTTTTTTTTTTTTTTTTTTTTTTTTTTTTTTTTTTTTTTTTTTTTTTTTTTTTTTTTTATTTATTTTTTTTTTTTACCTTGTCCTGTCCTGCTCAAAAGCCATCACATGGGATAGTACATGCCTTGCTGAGTTGGACAGTTTTGCTTTCTCCAGGGGAGTAAAACGCCTGGTGTGGTGTTTTCTCCTCTGGATTTGAACATTGAATGTATTTATTAAATATTTATTAGTTGTGGTTCCCGCGAGTCAGTTTATAATAGTTGTGTCAGGACAAGACGGTGTTGAACTGAAAGGGGGAGTGGGTAAAGGATTGGGGAAGGGTGAAGGTACACGAGTGAAAATTAAAGAGAGGAAGAGGAAGAGAAGAAGAGAAGGAAAAATAATAATAATAATAATAATTTAGAAGAAAAAAAAAAAAAAGCAAATGAATTAAAAATAAAATAAATAAATACCTACCTGAACATGACGCACAAGTCCTAGTAACAGTTCATTTTGTCCATGTCCGTTTGTTATAGTTATTGCAGTTTGTATATTCAGACACACATGTTTAAATATTCATACATACACAGCCACTATTTTAAGTGAGGTGATAATAATGTTGTACGGTTTAAAATGTAACTCAGCTACATTGTAGGAAAAATACATAACATATCAAAGATCACAAACAGCGAGCTGGACGAACCACACATATCTAACAAACAAACAATTGCAGCACATGGTGCCCAGGGACAGCAGACCCAACCCACCAGTGGCCGACCAACTTCCCACGAATCACCCTCACTCCTCTATGCCCGAGTGCGCTGCGAGGTCCGACACAGAACCGGCTCTGCAACCAGACCGATGTAACCCGGTGGGTCATTCCACCCCCCGTGGGTCGACATGACCGCGGGCCCCAGACTCCCGAGCCGGAGCATCCCACCCCACCCCACCGGGAACCGTCAGCACCCCCAGAGAGAAGTGCCCCGCGCCCGGAAGCGAGAAAGCGGGGATGCGTCCGTCACAGCGGGGGGGCGGCCCACCCGACAGCGGCCAGGCCGGCCCCCCCGACAGCATGGGGAGGCCCCGCAGGCCCCACCCGCGACCACCGACACCCGCACAGCCCCCGGCGGCAATGCCCCCGGACCCGGGCCCGGCCGCGGCCCCACCAGGGAGGCGGGGGGGCGAGGAGGGGGAGGCGACCAGGAGACCAGAAGAGGGCAGAGAGGGAGACCGCACCAGGCGCAGCGGAGCCACCCCCCCAGCCACAACCCGGCCCCGCACCCACCACGACCAGCAGCCTCAGACCCCTCCCCCCCTCCCCCAGTCATCCATCCATTCATCAATCATGCCATCCATACACCCATTCATACTCGAAGGGCGGTCAGTCACCGTCCAGTGGACCTGCGCCCACCCGGGGATCCCACGAGCCCGCGCTGACGGAGGGCATATACCCACCCCGGAAGGAAGACGGAGACGGCCGCCCACCCACTGCCCATCATCTGCCCCCAGTTGGAGTGTAGTGTATGTGTTTGTGTATATGTTGAAGAGATAAATTGCATTAAAACTGGGGAGTGATGTCCTGGAGCGCCACCGTTGGTTGACAGCTGACGTCCAGGCACCACCCCCCATTCCCTGTGTGTCTAATATGTATGTAAAATAAGAGGGCAGTCAACTCCGCCCTAGAATTTTGGGGGGGGGCCACAAGTCTGCAGCCCCACCCATCAGATGTGGACGGAGAGACTAGCCCTCCAATCCTAAATGTGGTGTGTCTTTGCAAGTGATATTTGGGGCACCAGGGGGGAGACCGGCTCCCGAAGCGGGTCAGTGCCAGATGTTATTGGTCCTCTGACCGGAGGCAGGCCCCTCTCCCGTGCCCTGGAGATGTTGAGTGTCTAATTGAATTAAAACTGGGGGTCCCCTGGCCTGGAGTAGAGGGTCCCACCACAGAGACTGAGACCCCCAGGGTCCTATGTGTGGGGGTGGAGGAAATGTACCAGGAGCCGATGCGGGCACCACGCCGACGAGCCGACCGCCCCCCACCCAGGGGTGGCACCGCCCCCCGCCCCGGGGGACACGGTAGAGTCACCAAGGGGGGGACGCGGGAAACCAGGCGGCAGCTGCCCCCCTTCGGATCCCATCCATGCTCATTCGTTCACACTCATCCACCCACCCCTGTGTCCACACATACACACACACACGCACACCCACACACACGCACATACACACACACACACACACACACCCATGCACGTCCAAGAACTGCTGGTCGCGTGTGCACGGAGTCAGCAGTACCTGAGTAGGAGACCCCGCCCCGCCCAGCGCGGACAACCCCCACCACCCCCAACCGGTCCCCAGGCCACCACCCACCACCACACCCCCAACCCCCACCCGGCAGGCCCCGGCCGCAGCACGGGCGCGGACAGGCCCACCACCAGGTGGCCGCAAAGGCAGCGGCACTCGCGAGCACGGACCCCACAAGCCCCCCCCACACCGCCCAAGAGGCCAATCCGACCACACCGAGCACAGCGCCCCCCCGCCGCCCGGACACACCCACCACCCCCCACCCCCGGACCACAGAGCCCCCCGTCCCCGCAGAAGCAGCCGTCACCCGGCGAGGCAAGAGCAGTAGCACCCCCGGAGACGGGACCACAAACTACATGTCGTCCCAGAGGAGAGGGCAGTCCCACCTGAAGCACACCCATCCAAGAGCAGAAACCGGTTATCCGTTGAGATCCTCTAACTAAAATTCAGAGGAATAGGGGCATTAATAAGAAGTGACAAATAACAACTATTTATGTGAAGGCAGACAACATTTCCGGGGTGAGATAGTTTAATAACATGTTGTTATATTGAGTGATGCTTAGTTTCTTTTTCGTTTTCCAGTTCATAAGAATGGTTTTCTTTGCTACAAGCATAACAGTGAGAATTAATAGTGATGTGTCAGCCTCGAGTTCTAACCGTGTACTGTCTAGGTCACCCAACAAGCACAGTGCTGGAGTTGGTAAAATGAGGTGGTTAACCCATGATGTTAGTTAGTCCATCTGCTTAAATATGGACAGTGATGGCTTTTTTGTTGGGAGGCGACAGAAGATTCCAAGGGCGTCTCTAGCTCCACAAGGTCTCCATGACTCCTCATGACACCAGTATAGTCCTACATGCTATATCCTAATAAGGAGCTTGTGTGTATATATGAATAAAAAAAGAGTATAATATTTCAATATATATTGCTCTTACTTGCCTCTCACCCCGGAGCTCTTGTCCTTCGCATTTAAGCCGAGGGCTAAGGGGCTGGAAAAATACTGTATATATTAATCAACCAAATGGATCAGCAAATGCATAAATTCTGGTTGTAACATGTGAAATGTAAAACATGTCTCTTCTGTAATGTTAATGTTATTAGGCTTATATTTGCACTATTATTATTCCAGTGAAACTAGGGATTTACTTGCTAATCTATTTATGCAAATGTGACATGAAATCTAACAAAATAACTATGTTTTCTTTTTTTTACTTTCAATAATGACATACCTCATCTTTACCATCTGTAATGGACTGGCAACCTGTCCAGGGTGTACCCCCACCTCTCGCCCGATGTGTGCTGGGGATCCAGCAGATCCCCATGATCCCGTGAAAGGGAATAAACAGGCAGCAAAATGAAATAATGAAAGAATCTTCACCAACCAGCACATCTATATGCCTTGCACAATGTCTGCCAGGAAATACATTTTACACTTTCTTTGAAGTGTGGTTCCATCCTTCATTGGGTTTGATGGGCTGCACAACTCTTCAGCTTACCTCTTCCTTTTTGGGATGATTGGAAAATGATTGGGACACCCCTTCACCTCTCATGAAAAAGGTTGCAAAACCCAACCTTATATGCTTTTTTCACCAATTTATAAATATTGAATAAGAAACAACTTTATGTTTTGTAACCGTTCACTTGATAAATAAATGTTTTATTGCACTGCAGAGCCACTGTGCACCCAATGTGCACTGGAGATAGGCACCAGCAAACCCCCGTGACCCCGAAAGGTAATAAGTTTATTTAGAAAATGAATGAACTTTTATTTTGTGTAATGTATGTATTTTTGAGAACTATAGCCTTACTCTGCTACTAATTTTTATAAAGAATCATAGAAATTCAAGAAGAAGGGCATCTCATATCTCCTTAAACTTTTCATTGTATCACAAGTTTATAAAGCCAACCTTCATTACTCTGTGCAAATCTGAAATATACGAGCATGCATTTCACACACAGACATGTAAACATGTTTTTTATATAAATAACAGATAACCATTTGTTTCTTTTTTCTTTTCTCCCAACACCTTGTGGATATAAAAAAATGGATTACTTCATTCTCCAGCTCCACTTACTGAGGCTTACCCTCCAGACAGATTTGCTGATTATCCCACAATCAATTTTCACTTGTTTACTGCAGCTTTGCCACGCTCAACATGTGGCAGGTTTTTGTTAGCTATACAGACAGCATGAAGAGGGTCGAATCGAATCTGTGTATGCTGTGTATTCCATATTTGTAGAGCAAGCAGCTAGAACTAGAAACACAGTCCTCTTTCCATGTTGTACTTGATGAATGCCACTTAGAAAATGCGTCTCTGATTTGTGTCACAGATCTTGTTATATTTTCTCTCCTCTTCTGATTGCCTCAACCATGATCAGCACTTCTCTGTTATTAACCAGATTGTGGAACATGAGTGTACCTCTGTATTTAAACAGGATGTTCAGAGTAGTTCTGTCACAGATGGTTTCAAACTTCTTGAGCAGAATTCAGTCATGTCTGTATTGACACTACACAACAGATAGACAACAGGGGAGGTTCCTGTGAGATCCTGTTCTCTCTCCAGTCTCTAATTGTTAATATCACTTCTCTGTATTCACTTCCCTCCTCAGTCAGCTCTCTGATATTTAAAATACTTTATTTCCCAGCATATTTTGTCCATAGTCAATGTCTACCCCGTGTAACTTCCTAGGCTCCATTGCCAGTGCTTCAACCTACTTACCCTTTATCTGCTCTACCCACAGACTTCACTGCTAGTAGCTCAAGTTAGCACCCTGGGTGCATTTGCTAATCGCTGCTCTTGTTTGAAGAACGATACTCATAGTGCAATATTTTTCTTTTGTGTGATAACCAACTCCCTGGGTTAACAGCCTGGTTGTGTGACTGGAGCTATAACAACTGCATGTATGAGTTTCTCCAGTGTCTGCTTTTCCTAACACAGCTAAAGGGATCTTTCTGCATCCGTGTACAACTGGCACAGCTTTGTGATCTAGATGAATATGATCCTCTACTGGATTGTCATAGCAGTCGTGTCGCAGATGCTTTCACTCTGCAGGACTGTCTGAGGCAGCATCCAGTTGTTCACACGGCACGAGAGATCAACAACAGAGGATTTCACACTGCGCACTTATAGACAGAATCGCAGAGAACTTTGTCCGTGTTTTAAAAGTGCGTCTCACAATCAAACGCAACAAATGTTTTGAAAAAAGAACGTCTAGGTTACTTGCGTAACCCCACGTTCTCTGAATAGGGAACAGAGTTGTTAGTCGGGATTAGACCGTCTGAATGGGAGCGATTCACCGTGAGAGCGACTGACGAACATATCAACGGGCAAATTAATTTGCAGGCGTAGGTGATTGATTAGCAATCAGCCGGGCGTGCCTAAGCCTCCAGTATGGAATTTTCAGAGGAGCTGGACCGACTTACCTCCCAGCTTACCTCAGATCCATGACTTCCAGGGCATGGCGAAGGGTAACGTCTCCGTTCCCTATTCAGGGAACGTGGGGTTACGCAAGTAACCTAGACGTTCCCTTTCAGTCGGTCCCGGAGACGTTAGTCGGGATTAGACCGACTGAATGGGAGCCTCTGTAAAGGGCCGTGCCCGAAGTCCTTCCAGACAGGCCGGCACTAAACACAAAAGAGGGGTTAGTAACAAGGCCGTGGTACCTGAATGGGGAACTCCTTCTGCCCCTGCCCGGAATACTCATTGACGGGGAAGTCGTCCAACACTGAGAGCTTCTGCTGTACTTGGTTGAAGCTGACGACCAGAAGGAGGCACCCCTCGACCCACAGGGAGGAGTGGCGGAGATCGCGTCGAGGCCCGAAGGGCTGCCAGCGGGTCATCGTTCTGCAAGGGAGAAGAGCAGAGATGGAAGTCATCGTTACTCACCAAAGTAAGGGGTGTAACGGAACGGGTTCATACTAGCCACCTGAAGGGGGAGCTGTATAAAGAACATAGAAAGGGAGCGCCAAAAGAGGGACTCCCAGATCTGTACCCTAGTTCTGCGGGGGCCAGGCCGAAGCAAAGCCACCACACGGAACCTGGCAGCGCTGACTGCTCCGCTCAGTCAGATGCCGAAGGGGGGAGGATGAGAGAGCCGCCCGGAGGGGGAGCTCTTAGAAAGGTGTACTTCTCCTGAAGACTAGGAGAGTACTGCAAGCTTACACCTGCTCCGCCCCCTAAGGGTGACTGCCACCACTCAGGACCGCAGAGGGAACAGAGCCTACATCCAGGTTGTACAACCTGATGAACGTGTTAGGTGTAGACCAGCCCGCAGCTCTACAAATGTCGGCGAGTGAGGCCCTTCTAGCCAACGCCCACGAGGCAGCGATGCCGCGAGTGGAGTGGGCCCTCAGATGGAGAGGGCAGGGAACCTCACACGCCTCATAAGCTAGGCGGATAGCCTCCACTAGCCAGTGGGCAAGCCTTTGCTTGGAGACAGTGGAACCCTTACGCTGGCCTCCGAAACATATGAAGAGCTGCTGGGAGCGACGAAGCTCCCGGGTTCTGTCCAAGTAGATCCGGAGAGCTCGCACAGGACATAACGAACCCTGGGCTGGTTCTGCCTCCTCCCGGGGCAGAGCTTGCAGGGTCACCACCTGGTCGCGGAAGGGGACGGATGGGACCTTGGGGATGAATCCGGGCCTGGGTCTGATGGTAACCAGAGAATCACCAGGGCCGAATTCCAGGCAGGATTCGTCGGCGGACAGTGCCTGGAGATCTCCCACCCTCTTAGTTGAGGCCAAGCAAGCAGGACTGCGGTCCTCAATGAGAGGACACGCAGCTCCGCAGAGTGCAAGGGCTCAAAAGGAGACTTCCGCAGCCCAGACAGGGCGACGGAGAGGTCCCAAGAGGGGGATCTAGGCGGCCTGAGACGCCTAGCTCCCTTGAGAAATCTCACCGTCAGTTCGTGGCTGCCCACTGATTTCCCTTCGACCCGAAGGTGGAAGGCAGAAATAGCGGCGGCATAGACCTTGAGGGACGAAGGGGACAGCCCCCGATCGAACCTCTCCTGGAGAAAGGTCAACACGACTCTGATGGAGCACGACCCGGGGTCTTCCTGGCGGGAAGAGCACCACTCGACGAACCGACCCCATTTACCAGCGTAGCATGCTCGAGTAGAGGGTGCTAACGCGTGGTCCAAAGTTCTCACCACGGAGGGTGGTAGAGGCTCGGGGTCCACCGCGGACAGATATGCCATACGTGTAGGGCCCAGAGGTCTGGCCGCGGGTGCCTGTCACGAGCACGACGAGGTCTGGAAACCACGCTCTGTTCGGCCAAAAAGGGGCGATCAGGAGCAGTTCGTGCTCGTCCTCCCTGACCTTGCACACTAACTGTGCTAGAAGGCTCACTGGGGGAAACACATATAAGCGTTTGTTCCTGGGCCAGCAGTGTGCCAGCGCATCTGTCCCAAGAGGAGCCAGGGACAGGGAGTAGAAAAGCCGGCAATGGGTGTTCTGGCGGGAGGCAAACAGATCTATGTGTGCCTCGCCGAAGGTGTCCCATATCTGCTGAACAGCCCGAGGATGGAGTCGCCATTCTCCTGCCGTGGGGTGGAACCTGGACAGCGAATCCGCGATCCGGTTGCACTCTCCGGGGATGTAACAGGCTTTGAGCGACAAAAGTCTGCTCTGACTCCAGAGGAGCAGTCGTTGGGCGAGGTAGTGCAGAGCACGGGAGCGCACACCGCCCTGGTGGTTGATGTACGCTACTACCGCAGTGCTGTCGGTCCTGACCAGCACGTGCCGCCCCCGGAGGAGCGGGTAGAATCGCCGTAGGTCCAGGCGCCCCACACAGCGCCCCAACCGGTCTTGGAGGCATCGGTGGTGACAACCACACGGTCGGGGTGACTCGAGAGAGGCACCCCGGACCGCAGGAAGGACTCCGACTTCCAAACCTTTAGGTAAGGGAGCGCGTCTGCCGTAGGCAGACGTAAGGCTCCCTGACGCCATGCCCAACTCGGAACTCGTGAGAGAAGCCATAGCTGCAGTGGTCGCATACGCAGGAGCCCGAGTCGAATGACTGGGGCTGCAGCTGCCATATGCCCCAGGAGCCTCTGAAATAACTTCAGTCTGACCACTGTTCGCGAGGACACTGCGGAGAGCGCGGTCAGCAAGGCCCTGGCGCGTTCTACCGATAGTTGCGCCAGCATGCTCTCGGAGTTCAGCTCCATCCCGAGAAAAGAGATGGTCCTCACCGGAGTGAGGCGGCTCTTTTCCCAGTTGACCTTCAGACCCAAACGGTTTAAGTGCGAAAGCACCTTGCCCTGGTGTCGGATCAACTGGTCTCTGGACGAGGCTAGTAGAAGCCAGTCGTCGAGGTAATCCAGGATCCGAATGCCTGCCCGGCGAAGCGGGGCTAGTGCGGCCCTGACAACCTTGTGAAGGTGCGAGGGGATAGGGCAAGACCGAAGGGTAGGACCTTGTACTGGTAAGCATGGCCCTCGAAACAGAACCTTAGAAAGGGTCTGTGCCTCGGTACCACTTCTACCTGAAAGTACGCGTCCTTCAGGTCGATTGTTGCGAACCAATCTCCAGGACGGATGCACGGTAGAATGCAGCGGACCTTCAGCATCTTGAACCGGTACTTGGCCAGGTGCCGGTTTAGACACCTCAGATCCAAGATTGGTCGCAGCCCGCCTGATTTCTTGGGGACCAGGAAGTATGGGCTGTAAAACCCGTGTTCCATCTCGGCTGGGGGTACCGGCTCGATCGCGCCTTTTGTTAAAAGGGCATCGATCTCCTCTCGCAGGAGTGAGGCGCCTGTTCGTGGAACAGGAGTGTGAAACACACCTCGAAACCTGGGGGCGGACACGAACTGAATCGTGTAGCCCTGCCGGATTGTCCGGACCACCCACTGTGAGACCCCGGGAAGCTTCCGCCAGGCTCCCAGGTAAGCTGACAGGGGGCGTGGTCGGGACGTGCCGATGGTCCCCATGGCGGGGCCGCCCGGAGGCGGACTTAAGGGCGGAATCACCAGGGGCTGACCCTGGGGGATGGTCAGATGAGGGCAGGGGTGGTGTGCCCCCGCGCTCTCTGCCATAGCCAGCGGAGCTTGAGCCCAAGTCGGGGTCTTCATCGGAGACCGAGGAAGGGGAACCCCAGACCGCCGGGCATGCGAGTCTGCTATTCTCGGGTAGGAAGTGAGTTCGATCTTTGACACAATAGGTGCCGCCGTCCCGAAGGACGGCAGCGAGGAGTGTGTGGTGGACTCCCCCCCCCCTGGGGGAGCTGGGTCGATGACCAGACCCAAAGACGAGCTCATTTCCAACCTCAGGGGCGCTTCTTCGTGGAAGCCCTCGTCTGCCGTCGAGAACCCTCTGAGGTTGACTGCGACTTTCGTCGTGCGGGGGTCTTCCTCGGACCAGAGGTCGAAGGCTGAGACCGTGACGAGAGTCGCTCTCTTTGGCGTCGCACAGGCGGAGAGGGGTCCGGCACAGAAGCGGCAGGAGCCCGCCGCTTCCGACGCGGGACCATGAGCTCACCCAGACCCTCCGCCTGTTTCCTGATCGTGGAGACCTTTGACGCAAAATCGTCCACGGCGATGCCAAAGAGGCCATCTTGGGAGACAGGTGCATCCAGAAACCGGTTTCGGTCTTCGGGAAGCATAGAGGCCTGCTCCAACCAAAGATGGCGCTCCTGTACCACGAGAGTGGCCATCGTGCGACCGATGTTCAGCGCTGCTGATTTTGTAGCATGAAGCGCAAAATCAGTGGCTGAACGTAAGTCCATTATAGACTGTTGGTCGCCACCCCCCTGGTGCATGTCACGGAGGACCTTGGCCTGAAAGACCTGTAAGGTCGCCATGGCATGCAGCGATGCAGCAGCTTGACCCGCAGCCGAATAAGCCTTTTCCGGCAAAGCAGACAAAACTTTTCCGGCTTTAGAGGGCACACTCGGACGAGATTGCCAAGCGGCAGCACTGCCGGGGCACAAGTGCACCGCGACAGCCTGCTCCACCTGGGGAATCGAGGAGTATCCTCTAGCTGCTGCACCATCCAGAGCGGTAAGGGGGAGGAGCTAGAAGCCCTGGCAGACAGGGGAGCCCGCCAGAATTTTGTAAGCTCCTCGTGCACTTCCGGGAAGAAAGGGACCGCAGGAGCGCGGGGGATGGTGCCCCGGCGCTTACCCAGGAACCAATCATCCAGCCGCGACGGCGCTGAGCTAGAGGACGCAGAGAGCACAGCGTGAGCATCGAGCTCCGGCTCGATTAGCTTTGATTGAAGCTTTAGTAAACTATGTATTAATAAGTGTTAATAATTAGAGAAATGCACTCACTTGTTATAATTAACCCTTTAAACCTTTGTTACATAATGTGATACTTTAGTTCTTAGCATTTAACATTATTTTAGAAAATGATTAGAGAGTAAATATTGACAAGATTGAACATCTCATTTATTAACAAACACTTAGTTACACAGGAAAAAGGTGAAACAATAGCAGAGGCTACATGATCTGAAAAGGCTCTAAGCCTTCCAGATCACAGGTGTTACCCGCAAAGATAACATTAAGTGGAGATTTGTGTTCAGCAGTTGTTGTTTATTTTTTCCCATGTGCAGAACTCACGACAGAGTATTCCATTTGGACATTCGTGGTAGTTAACATTTTTTGTTGTTGTAGAATAAAGCATTTACGTATGTATCCGTGTGTGGGTATGTGAGTGTGTGGTCAAACTAGAAAAAAAAAAAAGAGAAAATAATATATTTTACATGGGGTATTAAATAACAATCAGTAAATAAACATTTCTATTTCTTCAACAACGAAAATGTTACACATTTTAAGTTACGAAGAACACTTCAACATGTCACAAACCTATTAGATAAAGACATGTAAATCATCACAACACACAAAACTTAAACACGCTATTTAGGCGCTTAGGCGCTAATATAAACAACAAATAGCGATCTATGAAATCCCTTTTAAATAAACAAAATATACTTTTTTAAACATTAGCTTACCACGCTGGGAATAAATAAGCATTAAATGAAGATTTTTGTAGAGTTTGAACCTTTTTTTTGAACACGAGCACAAAACATGCGAGTCTCTCATATTTTTTTCCTGATTCACGCACGCTCTAAGCACGTCATCAACGTCCTTAAAGGGGCAGCACACAACATCCCGGCCCCAATGACCCAGAACAGGTCATTTAAATCTCAAATGGGTGATGTCACTTTGCAAGTTAAATTTAACTAACTAATCAGATTAGCTTCGAGAAGACAAATTTTGTTTGCAGGCCACTTATACAGTCCCGTTTGCATCTTTACTTCCACTGTACGAACAAGTCCGTCTGTCCCTGGTGTCACAGGAGAGGAATCACACAACAAGGTTTTCAACAGAAAAGTTCCCCGGAGGGTGGATTTATTAAAAGTGATGAGTGGAGTGCTCGTGGCTGGTGCAGTCTTCAGGTGCTCGGTGCTCGTGTCCTCTTCTTCTTTAGTGCTCTTCCCAGTCCCAGATGTGCTCTCGTGCTCGGTGCTTGAATAGATCGGTGTGGTAGGGGAAAATGCCGTCTTCTAGCTGTCACGGGCTGTCTGGGGGTAAAGAGAGAGAGAGAGGAGTTAGAGTCTGCACTCTTCGGAGCTTCTTCTCCCTGTGGTGGTTCTCTCTCTCTCTTTTAAGCTGCCGCGCTGATGAGGCGCGGCTGTTCCTAATTCGCCCTTGATGGTGGGCGCCAGGTGTTCCGGATTTATGCCAGGACCGCGCTGATCGGGATGGACCTCCGTCACACTCCCCCCCCAAGCGTTGTTCTGGCGGGTCCTGAAACGCATCACAGATGGATTAGGGATTAAGGGTGGGTGGGGAGTGACCCCCGACAAACCTGCATATCGGCCCAGATCCGGGATAGGCCGTCTGCGTTGGCGTTGTCGGCCCCGGCCCGATGACGGACTTCAAAGTGGAAGTCCTGGAGCGCAAGGAACCAGCGGGTCACCCGGGCGTTGGTCTCCTTTGCTCTGGCCATCCATTGAAGTGGTGCGTGGTCTGTTAGGAGGGTGAACCGCCGGCCCAGGAGGTAGTACTTTAGCTCCAGGACTGCCCACTTGACGGCCAGGGCCTCCTTTTCGGCGGCCGCGTACCGGGTCTCGGCCGGGTTCAGCTTCCTGCTGATGTAGATCACAGGGTGTTCCTCACCTTCCTGCACTTGGGACAGGACGGCTCCCAACCCTGTGTCGGAGGCGTCGGTCTGTAGCAGGAAGGGGCAGTTAAAGTCAGGCGCTCGGAGTACCGGTTCCGTCGTGAGCGCCTGCTTTATGCTCCGGAACGTCCCCTCCAGTTCCGGAGTCCATTCGATCTTCTCCGGCTGCCCCTTCCTGGTCAGGTTTGTCAGGGGGGCGGCTAAAGAGGAGAAGTTGGGGATAAAACACCTATAATATCCAGCCAACCCCAGGAAGGCTCGTACCTGGGTTTTTGTGGTGGGACGAGGTGCCTCTTGAATGGTTTGGACCTTCTTGTCTTGGGGCCGGATCACTCCCCGTCCCACGCGGAATCCCAGGTACGACGCGTCGGCTTGGGCAAGGTGACATTTGCGGGGGTTGACGGTCAGCCCAGCTCCCCAGAGCTCCGTGAGCACCCTCCGCAGACGGTCCAGGTGGTCGTCCCATGCCTCCGAGTGGATGACCACGTCATCCAGGTAGGCCGCGGCGTAGGGCTGGTGTGGGCGGAGCAGGACATCCATCATCCTCTGGAAGGTTGGAGGGGCTCCATGAAGGCCAAACGGGAGACGACGGTATTGCCAGTGGCAGTCTTAGGCAGTCTTGGGCCGGTCTTCTGCGGCCACTGGCACCTGCCAGTAACCCTTCGTTAGGTCGAGGGTGGATATATAGCGAGCCCGTCCCAGGCGATCCAGGAGCTCATCCACCCGGGGCATGGGGTAGCCGTCAAACTCAGAGACCTCATTTAGCCGGCGGAAGTCGTTGCAGAAGCGGAGGGTGCCGTCGGGTTTGGGAACCATTACGATGGGACTAGACCACAGGCTCCGGGACGGTTCAATTATCCCCAACTTCAGCATGTGTTGGACTTCCTCCTCTAGAGCCTGCCGACGGGCTTCCGGTACTCTGTAAGGCCGCTGCCGGACGATCACTCCTGGTTGAGTTCGAATGTGGTGTTCCACGATGTTGGTCTGCCCCGGCTGATAGGAGAACACATCCTGGAACTGACTGACCAGGTGCTGCAGCTCCTTCTTCTGGGCAGCCGAGAGGTCGTCGTTGGTGTCCACAATCAGAGGGGAGCAGGAGGCGAGTGTGGCGAGTGCGGCGAGCTGGTCTCTGGTCCCCACCCACTTCTTCAGGAGGTTGATGTGATATAGTTTCTCGGGCTGTCTTCTCCCTGGCTGTCGCACTTTGTAGTTGACGTCGCCGACCTTTGCTGTGATGGTGTATGGCCCCTGCCACTTGGCCAGAAACTTGCAGGCTGAGGTGGGGACCAGGACCATCACTCGATCTCCCGGTTGGAACTCTCGGGGTTGGGCTGCCCGGTTGAAGTGCCGTTGTTGGGCTTGCTGCGCCTGGACCAGGTGTTCCCGGACTAATGGCATGACCCGCTCGATGTTCTGACGCATCTGGGTCACGTGTTCGACCACAGAGCGGGCGCTACCGGCTGCTGCTCCCACGCATCTCGGGCGACATCCAGGAGTCCCCTTGGTTGACGGCCGAACAGCAGTTCAAATGGCGTGAACCCTGTGGAGGCTTGGGGGACCTCCCGGATGCCGAAGAGGACATAGGGGATCATCCGATCCCAGTCGCGCCTGTCTTCATCCGCCACCTTCTTAAGCATCCTCTTCAGGGTCTGGTTGAACCTCTCGACCAGGCCATCCGTCTGGGGGTGGTAGACCGAGGTGCGGAGCTGGTCGACCTTTAGCAGCCGGCAGAGGTCAGCCATCAGCCGGGACATGAAGGGGGTTCCCTGGTCAGTCAGGATCTGGCTGGGGATGCCCACCCGGCTGAACAGCAGGAACAGCTCCTGCGCGATGTTTTTCGCTGTGGCTTTGCGTAGGGGCACGGCTTCCGGGTACCGGGTGGCGTAGTCCACGATGACCAGGATGTGCTCATGGCCACGGGCAGACTTCGGCAACGGCCCCACTAAGTCCATCCCAATCCTCTCAAAGGGCACCCCGATGATGGGGAGTGGAATCAGCGGACTGGGGGGAGGCGTACGCGGCGACGTCTTTTGGCACGTGGGGCAGGCCCGGCAGAAAGCCTTAACCTCGCCGTCTATCCCCGGCCAATGGAAGCGGTCCCGGATCCGCTGCGCCGTGTTTGCCGCTCCCAGGTGCCCGGCCATTGGATGGGAGTGCGCGAGCTCCAACACCGTCTCCGTCTTCGACCGGGGGACGACGAGTAGCTCCTTCACCTCCCCCCGTCGTTCGGCGACGCAGTAGAGCAGACCATCCTTCACTATGAAATGCGGGAGAGGATGGGGCCCGGGTTGGATTTCCTGTCCCTCAGCCACGCGCACCTGAGCCCAACAGTGCTTTAGTCGATCGTCCTCATGCTGTTCGCGGCTGAAGGACCCCCCCCTTGTGACTTGCTGAAAAACATCATAAAAGAGGTTAGCTGAAGGGGGGGTGGACTCACCATCTCTCCCGCTATCCGTGGTTAGGGTGACGGCCGGGTTGGATGAAGCCTTCTCCTGCGACGAGGTTGGGCGGCTCCCTCCAAGGCTGGCGGGTCGGCGGGTGGCGGCGGTGAGCAGGCTGGCGAACCCGGGGAAGTTCCTGCCAAGGAGCACTGGTACAGGTAAGTCTTTTACTAAACCCACCTCGACCATCCAGGTTTTCCCTCTGGCCTGGAGCTGGATTTGGCGGGCCTTTACTTCCCGGGTTTCTCCGTGGACGCATGTTAGAGGCAGTATGGCATGGGTCTCGTGTCGAGGTGGGAGGAGCTGGCTCCTCAGCAGGCTCACGGAACTCCCCGAGTCCAACAACGCGTGATAATGGCGTCCGTTGACCCTCACCGTCACTCCCGGGGCTCCTTTAGGTAACCGATGGTGAAATCCACAACCCGCCAGCCATTTCTTCTTGGGGGGCGATGGTGGATCCGTTGGCATCGGTTCGTCGTGAGGGAAGGGGAGCCGCCGGTCTGCTCTCTGGTCGCGGGGTGCCCTCTGGCGGACGCGGGTCCTGTACCACCCTCCGGGGGTACGGTGGCGCACGCTCTCCGGTGTCGTCCCGGTGGGCCACCTCCGCCAGCTCAATGGCCTCTACGGCCTCCCATAATGTCGTTGGGTTTCTCATCCGGACCGCCTGCTTCTGTGCGTGAGGCAGTGCTCTCAGCAGTTTGTCCAGCACCACGCGTTCAACGACCTGACTGGCGGAGGGGCTTCCTTCGAGCAGCCAGAGTCGAGCGAGGCGGGATAGGTCAGCGGCTTGAGCGCGCGCTGGCCGGCGAGGGCGATATTCCCAGCCGTGGAACTGCTGCGCGGCGGAGATGGGAGATAAACCCAGGCGAGCGAGTATTTCTCGTTTAAGCTCTTCATAATCATCACGTACACTGGAGTCCAGGGAAAAGAAAGCTCGTTGCGCCTCGCCGGTCAGCAGCGGTGCCAGCGCCCGTGCCCACTCTTCTCGTGGCCACCCTTCTGATCCTGCAGTGGACTCAAATAGCTGGAGGTAGGATTCGACGTCATCGTGGGGGGTCAACTTTGGGAGAAGCCGCACAGCTTGCGTTCTTGCATCGGGAAGCGGGATTTGATGGGCGCTGGCACCCTGAAGATCGCTAACCTTCCGCTCCGTTTCGCTCTGCTGCTTCGCCAGGAACTCGACGAGTTGTTGTTGCCGGATGGTCATTTCAGCTAGATGTTTAACGACGTCTTCCATCTTTCGGAGAGCGTCGCACACCGTACTTGCTGTGAATCAAAAAAAAAAAACGAAAAAAAATAAATGAGAGAAAAAAAAACTGCAGGATTTAAATGTCCGGGTTGTAGAACTCTTGTGTGTGATTCCCCCTGGGTGTTATACCCGCATTCTCCACCAGTTGTCGCAGGAGAGGAATCACACAACAAGGTTTTCAACAGAAAAGTTCCCCGGAGGGTGGATTTATTAAAAGTGATGAGTGGAGTGCTCGTGGCTGGTGCAGTCTTCAGGTGCTCGGTGCTCGTGTCCTCTTCTTCTTTAGTGCTCTTCCCAGTCCCAGATGTGCTCTCGTGCTCGGTGCTTGAATAGATCGGTGTGGTAGGGGAAAATGCCGTCTTCTAGCTGTCACGGGCTGTCTGGGGGTAAAGAGAGAGAGAGAGGAGTTAGAGTCTGCACTCTTCGGAGCTTCTTCTCCCTGTGGTGGTTCTCTCTCTCTCTTTTAAGCTGCCGCGCTGATGAGGCGCGGCTGTTCCTAATTCGCCCTTGATGGTGGGCGCCAGGTGTTCCGGATTTATGCCAGGACCGCGCTGATCGGGATGGACCTCCGTCACACTGGGTAAACTTGAGTAATCAGACCTAGTGGCCAGTGATTGCGTGGTGTGTTTTCATATAGAACAAGTACAAGATCTCCTACTTGTAGATTTCTCTTTGGTAGCAGCCACTTCTGCCGTTGTTGCAGTGAAGTAATGTACTCTTTGAGCCATCTGGACCAAAAGATATCGGCGAAATACTGCACCTGGCGCCATCTGCGTTGATAGAGGTCTTGCTTCACAAAGGCTCCAGGAGGTAATGCTGGACCAGAGCGGAGTAACAGCAAGTGATTTGGGGTTAGCGGTAAAGGATCAGATGGATCATCCGATAACTTTGTGATTGGTCTGCCATTGACAATGGACTTAACGCAGCAGAACAATGTTGCCAGACCCTCCTCATCAGGCGTTTGCTGTGACAGGACAGTGTTAAGTATGGAACGAATTGTGCGAATTTGTCGCTCCCAAACACCCCCCATATGTGAGGCGGTAGGCGGGTTGAAAATCCATTTTACATTGTTCTGTAGCAAGTGATTTTAAATCTTTTGCTGGTTCCACTCATTAATAGCCTCTCGCAACTCTCGTAGACCACCCACGAAGTTCGTCCCATTATCTGATCTTAATTCCAAGGGTGGTCCTCTCCTAGCGATAAACCGCTGTAAGGCGTTTATGAAGGAGTCAGTATCGAGAGTGTGTGAAACTTCCAAATGAATAGCTCTTGTAGCGAGACATGTAAATAAACATCCATACCTCTTGAGCTCACTGCGTGCCCTTTTTATTAGAAATGGCCCAAAGTAGTCTATGCCTACTCGAGAGAATGGAGGCTCACCTGGCGTAACTCTACAGTCAGGTAAATCTGACATCTGCTGATTTTGTGGCTTAGCTCTTAATCTACAACATTGCAGACATGACTTGAGTGTTTGATTAACAACAGCGCGACCTTTCAGAATCCAAAAGCGCTGGCGAATTTCTGCAAGAACTCGCTCTGGACCTGCATGTCCCAGACGCAGATGGTAGTGTCTGATAATCAGTTGAGTTACGTGACAGTTTTTAGGTAGAATCACTGGGTGCTTAGCCTCAAATGGGATTGGAGCGTTTTTTATCCTGCCTCCTACTCGAAGAAGTTGGCTGGACTCATCTTCAAAGGGTTTAAGCTTAAGAAGGGAACTGGGTTTGGCTTGAGTTGACTCAAAGGATGTTGTTTGTATGTATCTGAGAATAGCTAACTCAGCTTGTACGAGCTCACCAACGGTGATGGGGTCAGAAAGATGCACACTTGTTTTCTTGCACAACAAAGCCTTGACACGCAACAGGATAGCAGTAGCTCTTTTCAATCAATGCCAACTGGAGTATCGCTCCATTAGTCTGTCCACTGCGGTTTTGTGCATTTGGTTAGGTTCCATTGTAACTGCATAGACCTCTTTAACTCGCTTAATTTCTGCATCCTCTGGCAAGTCGTTCAGGGTAGGCCGAGCAGGCCAATGTTCCTCTTCAAGCTGCAGAAAGCTTGGTCCATCCTTCCATCTTTCACTTGTCAACAATTCATCCATAGTCATCCCTCGAGACACATCATCAGCTGGGTTTGAAGCAGATTCAACATGTCTCCATTGGCTCGGTTCTGAACGCTCATGTATCTTTGCAATGCGATTGGCAATGAACGTCTGAAAGCGACAGAGTTTATTGTTTATGTACTGTAGAACGATGGTACTATCAGTCCAGAAGTAGGTCTTAGTAATTGGAATTTCCAAGTGGCACTTGATATGCTGATCCAACTCAGTAGCAACCACTGCTGCTAGTAACTCAAGACGCGGTATGCTTATTGGCTTGATGGGTGCTAGCTTCGCCTTTGACATTACAAGTCTGCAGGTGTTGTGAATCTTGATATACGAGACAGCACCGTAAGCCAATTCTGAGGCGTCCGAGAAATGATGAATTTGGGCATTGAGTGAGCATCCGTTAAGTGGGGGTTTAAGACATCTGGGAATTGTCAGTGCCGATAACATAGGCAAGTCATTTAGCCATCTACGCCACTGTGACGCGATATCCATTGGTAATTCATCATCCCAGTCAACCTTTTTGCGGCATAACTCCTGGAAGATTGCCTTTGCCTTGAGCACGAATGGACGTGCAAATCCTAGAGGATCATAGACCGAACTTGTAACACTCAGAACTCCTCTCTTTGTGGCAGGTTTGTTTAGTGCTTTGATTTCGAATGTGAAACAATCTCTTTCTACATCCCAAAGGACACCAAGCGTTCGTTCGAATGGCAAATCCTCTTGATCAAGGTTGACTTCATGTAACGACTTTGCCCAGTCTTCAGCTGGTATTGATTTCATCACTTCCTTGGAATTACTCAACCACTTTGTTAGTCTAAACCCTCCGCAGGCGAGCAGTTTACGGAGCTGAGAAGCAAGCGTAATGGCAGCATCATCTGTCGGTACCGCCTTAAGACAGTCGTCGACGTAGAAATTTTGTTTTACAGTTTCCACAACGTCGCCAGTAAAGTTCTCACGGTTGTCTTCAGACACCTTTTGTAGGGCAAAATTTGCAGCACTAGGACTCCAAACACCTCCAAACAGATGAGTAGTCATACGGTAGTGTCTAGGTGGTTTGTCAGGATCGTTGTCTTCCCACCACAGGAAGCGAAGAACATCTCTTTCTTCAGGCGGTACCCTAACCTGATAGAACATACCCTCGATATCTGCACTCAGGGCGATAGGTTCCTGCCTGAACTTAACCTCTTAAGCCCGAGAGTCCCCGGTACCGGGGACTTGCCCCCTTGTGCGTTACATTTTCAATCATAGCTCACTAACCCTGAGAATAACCCACACATATTAAATACTGTTGTGTTCAGCGGAAACTCCTCTAAAAACGTATCTAATTCAATTTCATATTCGTGAACCACAGCTCGAACGCCATGCAAATAAACAACAACATGTCCGGAGTATAATTCATGACCACGTTTTTGTTTATGTGCGATATGTATCCACAATATAAACGGAAACACCCAAACCTTTACATTAAATGAAAGCTAACAACCAGCTGAATCCAGTGATATGCAACTCATTAACATTGCATGAAGTATTTCAGAGCAGGGAGCGAAAGTTCCACGAAAAAACGCCAGCGAAAACCAAGCAAGCATGTAAATCTTGTCTTACCTTTGCCGTTTTTTCAACAAAGTTATTTCCATAGCGATAAAAGTCAGTTTGTTGTTATGTCCGGTCGATAGCTTCGCGAAAAGTCCATTTTGTGTTTTTTCTGCTGCTCGAGTGCTCCTCTTACGTCACCAAATATGGAATGACTCCCCGTGCGTAAGAGCACGTCTCTCCACGCTGCGCGTCGTGTGATTCGTCGGCGATCCCGTCAGTCTCAAAATGGTTGAGCTGATTGGTTTCCTCAGAATCAGAGCTTTCCAGCGATGTATAGAGCTCAAGGATTGGACAGATGGTCGGGGGGTAGGGACACGCGGAAGCTCGACGTCGAAAGCGTTTGTGAATGAAATGTTCCCAAAAGCGCAGCAAGATGGCGTAAATGAGCTTCTACCCCCCTTTTACAGTGTTTCTTTAGGAGGTTTTTTTGCTGAAATCATGTCCCATAAGCAAGAAAACAAGACTATTAACGTAGCTGAAAGCTTTGGACAAGATTTTTTCCATATTTCAATTATTGTGCCAAATTGTGCCAAACTGTGCCAACATGGATTACGCCTGAACTTTGTTCAATCAAAACCTTCACAGAATATTAGTTTCTTGTAGTATGAACACCAAACTTGCTACAGATGTCCTTGACATGTAGTTGTTACAATTGATTGTGTTTATTTGCTTCGTTATAAGTAAAATAAGGAGATATTGGAGGAAACATGTGTTTTTTTTTTAGGCGGAGTTCATTTTTTGGCCATTCCAACATCAATTACTCTTACCCAGTGTTCTTGACTGTCAAATTAACTCATCCACACCACTCCCCAAGAACCTATCTTCATTTTGATACCAAGATTTGCAGTTTAGGCCTTGTAAAAGCTGAGAAATGCCTTAAAAAGTAAAAGTATAGGATTTTCGGAAAATAGGCCTCAGGGCTTAAGAGGTTAAGAAGAACTGCTAACAGCTTGTTAGTGAGATCAGGGCCTTGATGCACATGATCATTTAATGAAGTCCCTTGGTAACGAGCTGCACAGTCGAAAACAATTCGAATTTTTTTTGGCTTCCGTGGATGTAACACTGGGTGATGTGGTAAATACCATGTATATCCGTCTTCTCTGTCGATGTTGACCACCTCTTCTGCATAACCCCTTTGCAATTAGTCTTGAATACTTTCATTGTACCTTTGCTGCAACATTGGGTCATTCTTTAGCCGCTTTCCCAGAAGGTCTAGTCTATTTTTAGCCATTGTGTAGTTGTTTGGTAGTGGAGGTGGGTATTCCTTAAAGGGAATTGGCATAGTGTAGTGACCATTCTCAATGATTGCTTGTTTGTTCCATAGATTCAGCACTTGTTCGTCAACCTTGGACAGTGAATCATCGTTTACATACACTGGATCATCCAGCTTCCAAAATCTTTCAACTGCCTGTTGCAGAGTGTTGTCTGTTTGGATAAAATTGGTAGAAACGGTAGTAGAACCTTCAGCAACTGGACCATGAAGAGTCCACCCCAAACCAGTGAGGATTGCATATGGTTCGCCTGGCTCACCACAGCATGTCTCACGAGGAGCAAGCACATCAGGTTGGTCAAGACCTATCAGCAGGTGAACCTCGTCTGCTAAATCTACATCAGGTAAGCTAATTTCATCTGCAATTCTTTCTAGGTGTGGCCACTGAAACACCTCTTGTTGCGTAACTAGGTTGTCCAAACTTATGTTCAGATGATCACGACAAAGGACTCCTTTCATCAGGTATGAGTTCCTTTGTTGCGCATCTTCAACCCGTAGGTCCACTGCCAAAGTTACTAGATTCAGGTTCTTAGTTTCTATAGTGTTAAGCTTAATGCTTGTCTTACGTGTTTCCAGCTTAAGAGCATGAGCCAGCTTCCTAGAAGCAAAGGTCCCGTTGGAACCACTGTCCAGCAAGGCGAAGACATTCATAGAGAACCGATTGTGGGGATCTGAAACCACTACTGGTAGAATGGGAAGTGCAATTTTCTTTGGACTGGTTTCTGTACACTTTCTGGTGGCATGTATTTGAATTGTTTGCGATGGCACTACGACTGGCTCATCCTTTGTAGACTGACTTGTAGACTGGTTGTTGTCATTATTGTTAGGAGATATGAGAGCAGAGTGTAACCAACTGTTGTGTTTTTTTCTACATCCAGGCACCTTGCATACCCAACTGCGTGTACAGGCTGCACTGCGATGACCTTTCATAAAGCAGTTCTGGCACAGGTGGGTTTGTTGAACAAAGGTCAAACGTTCTTTTACAGACAGGGCTCTAAAGGCAGGACACTGATTCAGAAAATGTTCAGCAGAGCACTTTGGACACTTGAATCTCGATGTTGTCTTAATTGTGGATGGTGCAGAATCGCTTGTTGACGACGTTGTTGCAAATGTATGTCTCCTTTTATTAAAGGTTGGCTTAGAATTCACTGACATGTTTCGATTGGCTGGGGTAAGAAGATTTCCGAAGACAGGATCTGCTCTCTTTGCAGCTTCCGATTCAACAAGACTGACTACATCATCCAGCTTTGGTGAATGTCCTGACTTGATTATCTCGTAGTTTCTTGAAAGCCATGCTTTCTTCATGTCATCAGGCAGTTTTTCCACGATTTGTAGCAAAGTGCGCCCACCATTTAACTCGTCCTCACACCTCATTGCCTTCAAAGTGTCTTGACAGCTGCGCAAAAGGTCTGCAAAGCATTGCAACTGTTTGTTGTCTTTAATGTCCTTGTAATTAAGCACTTTGTCAACCCAGGCTTGCGATATTGCATATGGACTACCAAAACCTCTCTCTAAAATAGTCAGCGCTTCAGCAAAGCCTTGGTTAGGATTGGGATTGTACAAACAATGTGAGATAGCATCCCTTGCCTGGCCTATAGTGTACTGAAACAATCGAGTGAGTTTCTCTTGTTCAGGAACTGTCTTTTTATCAACCACAGAGGAGAACAGCCTCATAAACTGCCAATATTTTAGGGATTCCCCATCAAACTTAATGATGTCAACAGGTGGCAGATGCATAGAATCAATGTGGGACTGATATTGTTGCTTAGACAGTTCTAGTAGCTGACATATGGAACTTTCATTTGCTGATGAAAGGGATGGACGAAAGTTAAGAGATGAGCTATCTATTTATTGTCGTTGTCTTGGCCTTTCGTCGACTTTCCTCTACTTCAGCATGCTTGAGTTGAAATTTAAATTCTGGAAGAACGCCTAGTTCTTCCTGTTCAGCCAAAAGTGCAGAGAACTCCATCTTTTCTTTCTTTCTAAGTTCATGCATCTCTCGAAGCTGGGTATTTGCTTGGTCTACAGAGGCCATTGAGGGTATAACATCCTCTTCATGCTCAATCTCTTCCTCTTGGAAATGAACGGCACTTGATGTTTCTTTATTTGGATCCTCCATTGATGACTTAAAATCCTCACGCCAGCTTAGGACTGTATGCTGCATGTCCTGAACATCACGTAGAACTGATATTAAATAGCCCTTAGAAGCATCAATGTCGTCCTCATCTTCTAATGTTTTGTGATAGATCTTATGCGCCTCATGAAATCGAGTCACAGCCTCATCCAAAGCAGCAAGTTTAACTTCCACTTCTTTTAGCTGATCTTTATTCATGGCCGTTGTCACTTGAGTCATTATACGTGTTACTGCAGCCTTTGCGCCACCACGTTGACGCTTAAGATCCCTTTGTGATATGTCAGGAGAGACGCTTAATTCCGAATCTTCGTCCATGTTGACTTTAATCTTCTTAATTCCTCGTGTTTGACTTTAATGTTACCCGCAAAGATAACATTAAATGGAGATTTGTGTTCAGCAGTTGTTGTTTATTTTTTCCCATGTGCAGAACTCACGACAGAGTATTCCATTTGGACATTCATGGTAGTTAACATTTTTTGTTGTTGTAGAATAAAGCATTTACGTATGTATCCGTGTGTGGGTATGTGAGTGTGTGGTCAAACTAGAAAAAAAAAAAAAAGAAAATAATATATTTTACATGGGGTATTAAATAACAATCAGTAAATAAACATTTCTATTTCTTCAACAACGAAAATGTTACACATTTTAAGTTACGAAGAACACTTCAACATGTCACAAACCTATTAGATAAAGACATGTAAATCATCACAACACACAAAACTTAAACACGCATTTAGGCGCTTAGGCGCTAATATAAACAACAAATAGCGATGTATGAAATCCCTTTAAATAAACAAAATATACTTTTTTAAACATTAGCTTACCACGCTGGGAATAAATAAGCATTAAATGAAGGTTTTTGTAGAGTTTGAACCTTTTTTTTGAACACGAGCACAAAACATGCGAGTCTCTCATATTTTTTTCCTGATTCACGCACGCTCCAAGCACGTCATCAACGTCCTTAAAGGGGCAGCACACAACAACAGGCATATTCAGAGACAAATAGCCCCGAGCTCCTCGTGCGTTCTTCCTCAAATACCATCCCGATCCAAGTCCACTCCCACAGGAGGGTCTAGTTGAAATGTAAATCAGACAGCATGTTCGAGAGACCACGTGACCATATATGGTGTTCCTCAGAGACAAAGTAATCAAATCTGGTGTATCTTTCAGAGGCAGACGCCACTGTTAACCAAAGTAATCACAGATGCGGATGGTAATCGCTTTAACACCTTCGCAACACAAAGCTCAGGGAGTGGTCGAGAGTCTCAACCCCCCTGATCTAAACTCCTTGCAACACTGTTAGATTTCTGTTGAGTTATTTACACATTCACAAATGTTTTGTATATAAATATATACATAATTATTCACAATCTTTCACAGGTGAGGAGTGGCGTGTTGCTTGATTTTGGTTGTAATAGAGTAATTTAGAATGAAGTTATGAAGCATTGTGATAGAAATTTTCCTATGTAATGTCTCCATCTAGTGGTTATATTGAGAAATGTAATTTGAGAAACTTTTTAGAGCATACGTCATACTCAGTCCCGCCCTTGAGCAGGAGGAAGTTAGAAAAGCACATGCGCCTCTCTTTCTCTCTCTCTCTCTCTCTTACCCACCATGTGAGGAGCATGTGTGTGTGACTCCCTCAGGAGTCTCTCTTTTTCTTTCTTTCTCTCTCTTTCTCTTCTTTTATATTTCTTTTATTTCTTTTTCCTCTTTTCTCTTCTGGCGTTCGTTTATATTTTTTAATAGGCTTTTAATATGCGCTAAACCACGTTCATCTTCCACGTTAGAGTCACGTGTGTAGGAAATGCATTGAGACTGCTTATCTTGATAAATAAATAGCCGCCTTTGCTGTGTTCTAACTCAAACGGTCTTCAGTGTTCATTATCAATTAAGAAAGTATATTTTTCTACAACAGCATATTCTGGGTAAAACATATTTTGGATCTGGTCATTTGCAGACAGTCCCTAAGCGATTCCATGTCAGCGAGTTGCTCATAGACGGTAATGTGTTTCTGCGAATGAAACTTGTTTTGATAAAAAAACGTTTTGTAGTTTGTCCGCTACATAACACAGATTAAAATAGGTGATATTTGTTTACTAAGAACATTCTGGTCTCGAGCTATTGAGCAGAGAAAACCGAATCCGTGAATCTGCAGATAACTTTACTGAACTGTGACGGGATGGAGGATTGGCTGATATTGTTTCAATTTCACGCCGTGATCGACCGGTAGCACCTCCGCCATCGACGTAATGAGCCCCCCTGGTTTAGTTCAACATGGTGCTGGTCTATGGCAAGCCGTTTTAACATGTAAGCATCTGACCTGACTATCCACAAATGCATTTAAAGAAAGGAATAAATGTATTCTGACTAGTAACATATATATTTTGACTGGGCGTAAATACATTTAGAGATGTCTTCAATTCTAATTGCACTAGTAAGAATGTGAATTTGAGATATATCCAATTATATGTTGACTAGTCAAAACTCATCTGAATATATCTCTAAATCATTTACGACTAGTCAGAAATAAATTTGTAGATATCTGCAAATCATTTGTGTCAGCAGACATTAGACATGTTTTGTGTGTGTCCTAACAGACAGGACCAACATTTGGCAGAAAACTTATGACAGGGTATCTGTCAGCAAATGGGATGTGAACAGGTTAGGGGAGAGTGGTTCGACTTTTAAGGACCATCCAACAACCATAACATGAAGCGTGATCTAACATCTCTCTCTCTCTCTCTCTCTCTCTCTCTCTCTCTCTCTCTCTCTCTCTCTCTCTCTCTCTATATATATATATATATATATATATATACATACTGCCCTTTCTATATAACATTAAGAGCATTCATGTGTGTTTATATATATATATATATATAGAGAGAGAGAGAGAGAGAGAGAGAGAGAGAGAGAGAGAGAGAGAGAGAGAGAGAGAAAGAGACCACAGAACCTTTAATAATGAAACATGCTTAGACACGCACCGTCTACCATCAATTTAAGGTAGCTGTCACTGAAGCATCTCTTTTATGAAGTATACACCAACAATCACTAACTCAATTGTGTGTTTAGGGTCACGTAACCTGAATCCCGTTCCTTATACTGCGGAATGCATGGGCCACAAATTGCAAATTGACCAGAATGAAAAACTGGCAATGTTTGGAGCAACATTTGTCTTGGCAATTGATGGATTCAGCAGCAAAATTGTTTGTTTTTCATCTATGCCAATTAAGAACAATCTTTTAAATAACGAGGATGTTTTCAGGTGAGCAAGTTTCATGAATTTGAGTTAGTAGTATTTATTGTTATTATTATTATTAATATTATTATTTTTACTCCCAGATCTACAGTTGTTAATCATGGTATGTGGGACCAAATTAGAGTGGACCATGGAAAGGAATTTTACTTATCCTTATTCCTTCAAGAAATGATTGAAGGTTATCGAAACAGGCAAGAGAGACAACCCTACAAGCAAACATAATCAACTAAGGTACAGTATTAGCTCGCTTTGAATGATATGTGAAAATACTTTTTACCAATATTGAAGAAGTTACAGCAGTTGGTACATACAGCAGAGAGACACAGTTATGATTCCAAGTTTACATAAAAAATAATTTCCTAAACATACATATCCTTACATACATATTTAATTTCTTCTAAGAAACTATCATTTTGGTGTATGTAAACCTAAAATAAATCAGAACTTAAACTTAAGTAGTTAGTTTCAACGTAAACAATGTCAAATAGCTTTTTCAAACTGTAATACGAGTACTTAAAAAAAAGTCATTTCACATTGTTTGCATTTAAATTACTTACAACAATGTTCTTCTTTGTCACAATCATAGAACCACACAGTTGAAAGGATGTGGCCAGAGATAAATAATAGAGTAAATTATCCATTCAAGTCAGCACTTGTGGAGCTAGTGGTCCAGGAATTGCTGGACATGGAGGACAACCTCGTCAGATACTGTGTCTCTAGCTTCACGTGCCAGCTATGCCACCTTGGTATCAGTAGAGTTGTACAAGCTTGGAATGAACACCGGATTCCAGGTGTACTGAAAAAACCCTTTTATTAAAATAACAATGATTAAGAATGATCAGTCTGACTTGAAATTATTACTCAAGGCAAGGGTATTCCCAATGTTTTGGCAGAGGGAGGATGTCTGAAGAAAATCTCAGAAGAACTGTTGCCTCATAGTAGAAGTTATATGCCATTGCAGCACACATGCTTTGCATCTCACAATGCTGCAGCAACAGACAGCAAACATTGGCTGTTAAATAAGAGATTTTATAAAGTTTGCCTAACTCATTTTGTCTGGTTAAATGTTTTTCCTCGTTCTTATAACAAATAACTTACAAAAAATACAATTTGAATTTGTGTGTGTATGGGTGTGTGTGTGTGCGTGTGTGTGTGTGTGTGTGTGTGAGAGAGAGACAGAGTTAGCACCTCTGAAAAGAGCGAGACATGCTCGCCCTCGGAGGTGCAGCAGTAGCATGAACAGGTGATGCTGCAACAGAGGAACCTGCAATGCTGGATGATGCATGTAGAAACGAGAAGCGCTGACTGCCACTCGAAGATAGTGACAGACTCGAATCACTGTCTGTCACCATGTACTTCATAATGACCCCCTTGGTGTCGTCGAGGCTACTGAACAGTCTGTTCTCTCCAGGAAAAATCGCCATGGTCGTATCATTAGTCGGATATAAATTTTGAGTGGAGACCTGCAAAGTATTGCTAAATAATTAAAGTTGCTTCTTCATATGTCAACCTTACGTAACCTCATGATGCGAAAAGACACTAAACAGAATACAATATTTTTAACATCTTTGCTTAATTAGTAGGCCTACGAGCAGAGATTTAATTAGATGCACCTGAAAAATCCTGCCAATTTTTTCTGTGGACATGTCATCTTCCCTCAGTCACTCTCTTGTTGCTTTTGTAAAGAACGTAATGGTCCATAATGTCTCGAAGAGCAGATGATGCCATTGATTTCGCGCTGTTCAATTTACATCCGGGTCTTTTACGAATACCAGCACATGAAATAACAAAAACGGTAATAAGACAGCATGAAAACTATAAACTAGCTTTATTTTTAATACTGGACATTTTGGGCAAAAAAAGTACTTTTTAACACAGTTATTTTATAAATTACGGTAATTGTAATTTTTGGCATTGTAATTCATTAAAGTTATTTTCAATTTACAATTTAAATTCGAATGAACGTAATGTACACGGACAAAAATAGATCACTCAAATGAAAAAAAAAAAATACTATTTTTAAAATATAATTTTTTTTTTTTTATGCGTTAACGGTAATTTAAAAGCTGGATTAATAACAAATAACGGCAGTTTAGAAAACAGTTGTATTTGAAATTGATAAACTTTTTTAAATTTAATTAATTATTTAAACAACTAAATGTTTGTTTGCCTTGCTATGGACTGGCGACCCGTCCAGGTTGTAGCCCGCCTCTCGCCCGTTCCGTTGTGCGCTGGAGATAGGCACCGGCAGACTCCCGTGACCCTGAAAGGGATTAAGCGGGTGAGAAGAGGAATGAATGAATGTTTAATGGTGAAACTTGTTGAAAATGGCTGTCTAAAACCTTTAAATATGCCTTATCTATTACGCTGTGCGTGTATTTCAGTTCGTTTTTAAACGCAAACAAGTTCGCTTTTAAACGCAAACCGTGCAGTTCCACATGACATCATCCAGTATGACATCACAAACTCCTCAAATCCCGATCTCTCATCGTGTTGTTGGCGATCTATGGTGAAGCGTGTTTTTATGGAAGCTAAGTGCAAGTTTTGATAATGTTTCGGAACGGCTGGCATCCTTTTGGCCCAGGGCACACGCCACCTTCTCCAGCGCCATTCCCTCGAGGCGGTAAGAAAACATCACTTCCTCTCGGAAACTCCCGATGAAGTGTCTTTTTTTTGTCGAGCCATTCATACATTAATTATACGTTACTTCTGAAAAAACAAGACGCTCCCCTGTTGTCTATTTATACAAAGATGAACATATTTTCATCAATCTTTCCTTTTATTCCTACCCTGTTAATAAAGAAGTAAACAACTAACCGAAATGGAAGCTCCAAATACACGTTTTTAATGTAAGGCTGATGTTTCTTTATTAACACAGAATTTTATTACTGCCATTTATTTTGTTTAATCGTAAAGACTAGTTTGTGGTGTGCGAACACAGCTTAAATTGCTTCTTGTTTCGCTGGAATTTATTATAACCCAAATGTATATTAACATCTTATATTTTGTTGTACTTGAATATACTATTTTTGTCTATTTAAAATCTGTGAAACACTGTTTGCAAGTTGTAAATAATACATTTAAATAGGATGACAGGATATACAAACGACAAATATACGTTTAAGTAATGGAACTGTCTTAAACATAGAAAATAATCATAACGTAGTTGCTCGTGTCTTTGAACAAATAATAGGAGTGCTTGAGAACTGCAAAGCATTGTGGGTCTGCTTTTTGTTTCTGCATGTCATTTTCGCGTAAAGTTACAATTGTAGAGTTGTTTTTTCTTGTTTTCTGATTGAACTGTATTTTGTGTAGGGCTGCAACAACTAATCGATAAAATTGATGATTATCGATAATGAAATTCATTGTCTGAATTTAATATCTTCCATTTGATCTGGGATTTGAGGATTTTTGATGTATAATCTGGATGTTCCTCATCTTCTGACGAAAAAAAAATATTTAAATGATTTAAGTTTTCTATGTACTTTGTGGTGGAATATGCACTGAAAAATCCCATCATGCATATAGTGCCCCATGTAAGAGCATTCTTGTGTAGTGTGTAATTACACTTTCATTCATAAGAGGATGCTCACACATATGCAGTTCCCAGCAGAAAAAAGCACATACCCCTTTGAAATTGAATGCTTTAAATAATTTCTCAGTAAGTATAGACATATTTAAACAAAACTGTTTTATTAAACAGTAATAATTTAAATAAGAGACGTAACATCTTAAAAATAGAAACCCTTGCTCGGTTGAACATCACTTAAAAAGTGTTTTAAAAGAATTTAGTAGAGGCCCTCAGAATTTGAATTCTTTTGCCCTCAACTCTATACAGTGGTACCTCGAGATTACCTTAGAGAAACTCTGTGACGCGTTCTTAGAAGCGTCTCTCCATTTCACTGTATTCTCTCCGCTTGTGCTTGAAACCGTGTTTCTGTCAGTAATTCGTGAAATATCTCGAGAAAGTTAACTTTTATACGTAGTAATGTTTTCTGCATCCGTTCCTCCTCCTCCGACACATCGCTTCACTCTCAAGGTAATGTTTCACATTTGCGTACATATTACGTATTTTGCTTGTGTTTTATTCTGTTTTATTATCATTTATTTCGTATCTCGGTGTACCACTGTATATGTATATTACATACATGATATCTGCACCAATAATATAAACTACCAGGAGGCTGATGCTTTGAGATGTGCAAGGAAATCTGTGTAATCTGTAATCTGTGTAAATCTTGCCGTGGCAGTAGATTATGAAACCCTGAAAAACACGCTACAAGTTTCCAGTCGCTGGTGCCACAAACTGAAGTCATGCAGCAGTGATGGCACACAAAGAGTTTGTGCCGTGTGCATATTTTTGAAAACATTGTCTTAAATACCGTAATAACATTACTGTTTAAGGCAATTTGTCAATTTCAATCACATAGGGATTATTCTACAGTGACGTCTTTTGATTGTGTGTGATTTTTCTTCATTTTGAACCATACTTTTCATCTGTAGCATTTATAATGTGCACAAGCCAAGTGTATGTGTATAAAACGCCAATGAAAACAAGTGGAGGTCGTTACTAGAGATTTAATCACAGATAAGGAAAATATACACATTTTTAAACTACTCACTAAAATAGAAAACAGTTGCATGTGTGTCTACATATAAAACACATTCGTACTAGTTTGTTATAAACAAATCAAATGTAATTTAAACAAAATATTACTTTTAACACTTTTCTAACAGTTTGTATTTTCTTTATTTTAGAGAAATCTGTGAAAAAGAGGAAGGGTGGGAAAGTCCCTGCCTTTTTTAGAAGACTCTGGAAGGCTGTAAAGCGCCCTTTCCTTCGTTCAGACAAGTGCCGAGTGGTTCAGCTGTCTCCATCAGACACTGATAGTTCTGAAGATGCGTCTGGTCCAAACATCTTCAGGATCCTTGCCCCGACCCATACTGATTCTGCCAGTCCGGAGCTGTGGTGTCTGCCGGGGCAGATATGCAAAGGACCTGTGGTGGGAACACTTCCAACTCCACCTGAGATCCAGCAAACGTCCATTTCAGATCTGGCTCCTCCACAGCCAGAATCTCACAGATCTGGAACTGCTGAAGATGCTGTGAGTGTGTCGGAGCAGTACTCTGCAGACCTTGAAGCTATTCCCACTTCATCCAGGATCCTACCAGGTGACATCCACCCAGTGCTGGAGTGTCTGCCAGGCCAAATTGTTGAAGATCAAGATTTTACCAACAGTAAAATAAGTGATTCGGATGAGATGATATCTCCATGGATATTTCCTCGTGTCCCTGATGGTGAGATGATATGACTTGTTTTTGTTGTTTTAAACGTTATCATTCGTATTCGAAAGAACTTAGCAAAGTCCACAGAGATGTTTCAAAATGATCACTATGTACTCTTCTTGTTTAGAACCATCTGAACAAAGATGTTGGAGCAAAAGACGTGGTTGTGTCATCCGGAGGTGTGCCAAGGGTGCCAGGTTCTTCTTCTGCCATGGCCAGGATAGATTCCAGCATCTGTCCCCAGGGAAAGATCGGAAGCATCTGGATGTACCTCAAGTATCAGCCCGTGTGCCTCTCAGAGGAACTTATGAGGTTGATCCCTCTGCTTCTAGATCGTTTGGGTTGAAATATGGTGAGTTTTCTTCTTACATCTCAAACCATAGAACCTTTTGACTGAAGATAATGCACTTGATCAGCAGCTTTGTTATTTTGTTATTAGGGATGTCCCGAGCCGATCGTAAAGATCGGTATCGGGGCCGATCGAGGCATTTTTTAACTGATCGGGATCGGCTCTATGTATCGGACCGATCGAATGTTTACGTCAGCTACGTCACGCACGTGTCGCAAACTCGCATGTTAAACTCGCATGTTGTTTACTACTTGCAATACGGTGCTAAGATGTCTGCAGTGTGATGCACTGCTGAGCTATTTGGTTGTCAAGAGTACACACTGGATTGATTTAATAACCTGCATGCACTTGTTGTGGTTATATTTTAAAAGAAAATATATATATAAATGAAAAGGGTCAAATTGTAAATTTATTCTAAAAATATTATTTCTGTTTATCTTGTTTTCGAGATTTTGTTAATGCCTGATCAAACGATCATCGCTCGACTACAATTGCCTGTTTATCGGGGTACTCACCTAGGAGGGGAGGGGGCACTGCTCACTCAATACACACCAAGAAAGAACGCAGCAGCTCCGTCTCGTGTGGTTTCTTTATTGAATGTGTTTTGTTTCCCTTCATCAGGTATTGAATGTAAATAAATGTAAATAGGTTATTTAAATTGAGTTATAAGTTTCAATGCAAAGTGAAAGTTTGTTTATATTGTTCTTGTGAGTTGTTTGAGTTGATTGTTTCAGTACCACGTTAATTAGCTAGTGATGCTAACAATGCAGATCACGTGGTCACTGTGAGAAGTTACACAAAGTGAGTTTAAAATATTATCAGTATAACGAGAATGTTAACAACGAATTATTCTGTGTTTCAGAACTATATGTACATGATGAAACAGCAATTTAAAGAGATAGCTGTATTTTATTTATATTTTTGTTTTTCATTTTCTATTTGCACACATCCTTCTCTTATAAAGGGTAATAGGGATGAGTGAATGAAGTTGTTATATGTGTGCCTTTCTTTATGTATATTTTAGATTGTAAAAGATATTTCTATTCATTTGATTGATCACTCAATACACACCAAGAAAGAACGCAGCAGCTCCGTCTCGTGTGGTTTCTTTATTGAATGTGTTTTGTTTCCCCTCATCAGGAAGCGGTGAGGGTACTACACACTTAAAGTGTGCAATTAGCACAAGGAAAAGACAAGTATCGGATCGGGACTCGGTATGGGTCAATACTTAAAATTAAATGACTCGGATCGGATCGGGGGCTCAAAAAACCTGATCGGGACATCCCTATTTGTTATTGTTGTGGTTGAATTTATTGAATTGTAACCCCATCTTTGTACTTGTTTTCAGGTTCTGTTGTTTGTGGGTTTCGCATTGGATTCCTCATTGGAAGAGGAGGTTTTGGCGAGGTGTATGAAGGCTATCACAAAGATGATGCAAGCCATAAAGTGAGCAGTTTTTCAAACAAAGCATCAATCCGCTTTCTTTTGTAGAAATGTTCCAGCCTTGACCTCTGTAGCTTAATAGATAATTTCCGTAGTTTATTTCTTGCACTAGAGGAATTCAAAGACATCATGTGAATGAAACCACTAATCGTGTTGCTTTTTGTTCTTTTCATTCACAGGTTGCCATAAAACACATCCAAAAGAATATCTGTGACCGTTATGTTGAAATGGTAAGCTGGCGATTCTAACAGTGAAGCTAGGATTTCTGTGCCCATGTGTTATTTATTCAACCCTGAAGGTCTAGAAGCTGTAGATAAAAACATGATCCTCACACCGCTTTGTTTCCAGGATGGTTATTCTAAACCAGTGATGGCAGAAGTGGCATTCTTACTGAAGCTAGGGACATCGTGCCCAAACATCATCCAGCTGCACCAGTGGTTTGAGAGTGAGAAGAGCCTCCTTCTCATCATGGAGAACCCTGCACCCTGCCAGACCTTGTTAAATTACATATTGGATAGAAAGGTCGTAGATGAAGATAGAGCACGTTGCTTGATGCACCAGCTTCTCCGGGCAGTAAAGCACTGCAATGCTCATGGAGTTTACCACGGGGATCTGCATGGAGCCAACATCCTGGTCACTGAGCCCGGTTTACAGCTGAAAGTTATCGATTTTGGATTAGGAGCTCAGTTCACCAATGGCCCCATCTTGAGCGCGATGTACGAAGGTGCGTGGGTATTTACTCTTTCAGTCTTTGCTCGTGGTGGATCATAAAACTCATGATGTCACTTACAGGAGCTTCAGAATACGCCGCGCCGGAGATCTTTCAGCACCCAACGTTTTTCGCTGCTCCAGCTTATGTGTGGGGAGTGGGCGTCATCCTTTACCTGTTGATGCACATCAACATGCCGTTGCTCTCAAAAAACTTCACATGGACACTCGTCTCTCAGCTGGTAAGTGCAGAATTCACCTTCACTCAGACTCACAGGAAGACTGAGAAGATTTGAATGAAATTTCAACATTTAACCTCTTAAGCCCGAGAGTCCCCGGTACCGGGGACTTGCCCCCTTGTGCGTTACATTTTCAATCATAGCTCATTAACCCTGAAAATAACCCACACATATTAAATACTGTTGTGTTCAGCGGAAACTCCTCTAAAAACGTATCTAATTCAATTTCATATCCGTTAACCACAGCTCGAACGCCATGCAAATAAACAACAACATGTCCGGAGTATAATTCATGACCACGTTTTTGTTTATGTGCGATATGTATCCACAATATAAACGGAAACACCCAAACCTTGACATTAAATGAAAGCTAACAACCAGCTGAATCCAGCGATATGCAACTCATTAACATTGCATGAAGTATTTCAGAGCAGGGAGCGAAAGTTCCCCGAAAAAACGCCAGCGAAAACCAAGCAAGCATGTAAATCTTGTCTTACCGTTTTTTCAACAAAAAGTTATTTCCATAGCGATAAAAGTCCGTTTGTTGTTATGTCCGGTCGATAGCTTCGCGAAAAGTCCATTTTGTGTTTTTTCTGTTGCTCCAGTGCTCCTCTTACGTCACCAAATATGGAATGACTCCCCGTGCGTAAGAGCACGTCTCTCCACGCTGCGCGTCGTGTGATTCGTCGGCGATCCAGTCAGTCTCAAAATGGTTGAGCTGATTGGTTTCCTCAGAATCAGAGCTTTCCAGCGATGTATAGAGCTCCCGGGTTGGACAGATGGTCGGGGGGTAGGGAAATGCAGAAGCTCGACGTCGAAAGCGTTTGTGAATGAAAGGTTCCCAAAAGCGCAGCAAGATGGCGTAAATGAGCTTCTAGCCCCCTTTTACAGTGTTTCTTTAGGAGGTTTTTTTGCTGAAATCATGTCCCATAAGCAAGAAAAGAAGATTATGAATGAAGCTGAAGCTTTGGACAAGATTTTTTCCATATTTCAATTATTGTGCCAAATTGTGCCAAACTGTGCCAACATGGATTACGCCTGAACTTTGTTCAATCAAAACCTTTACAGAATATTAGTTTCTTGTAGTATGAACACCAAACTTGCTACAGATGTCCTTGACATGTAGTTGTTACAATTGATTGTGTTTATTTGCTTCGTTATAAGTAAAATAAGGAGATATTGGAGGAAACATGTGTTTTTTTTTTAGGCGGAGTTCATTTTTTGGCCATTCCAACATCAATTACTCTTACCCAGTGTTCTTGACTGTCAAATTAACTCATCCACACCACTCCCCAAGAACCTATCTTCATTTTGATACCAAGATTTGCAGTTTAGACCTTGTAAAAGCTGAGAAATGCCTTAAAAAGTAAAAGTATAGGATTTTCGGAAAATAGGCCTCAGGGCTTAAGAGGTTAAAGATTATCTCTCTGAAACCTTTACAGAATGCAGTGACCTGATCAACCAGTGTTTGGACCGTGATCCAGCAGCTCGACCGTCGCTGGAGGATCTTGACCAGCACATCTGGTTCCATCCTCTCAGAGAACAGCAGATTCACAAACGGACACGGTGGTCCTGGTTACATAAAAAGTGGTCACCAAAGCAGGTTTAAACAGGGTTTTATAAATATCACTTTGACCTTCATGATCATTTGAGGTCAAATGTGAGGAGGTAAGTATTCTTTGTTATGTTCCTGCATGGAATCAACGCATCCTTTTCCCTATTACAATTTTCCTGGAAGCTGACGGCCCCCAACATGAGGCTCCGACCAGAAACGGATGGGTCACATCACATATATACTATGGTTGTAGTTTATACAATCTACGGTCTGAAAATAGACCTTTCCAAACATCTTCAGGATTTGAGGGCCAACTAAGGCAGACTTCAAGCAGTTCCTTTTGATTTAGCTTTCCATCGATTTCAGTCATTTTAAGAATGTTAGTTGTGTAGCGGTTGGCGAGAGAGACACAGACACACTCAGAGAGAGTCACTCAGCAGCTTCTTGGAGCTGGTGGTGAGCTCCGGTAAGTATGCAGTGGTACTCCGGAATACCTTCACTCTGTTTGTTCTGTGGAGTGTGGGTTTCTGGAACAGATGTGTGGGGTTCTGTTGTGCATCCGCCATGCTCCGGGCTTACTGGATCCAAGCTCCCTTGTCATCAACTCCTGGTTGGAAATGAGCGGTCCAGCGCCCGGCATGCTCCTCTGGGGGATAAGAATCCAACCGAGCCCCAGTGACACCTCAGGGTTCCCCTGTGTTCCTCACCCTCCTGGGGCAGCTGAAGTCCAGCTGAACTCTCACTGGTGAGGGTCCATTTTATTCCCCGGAAGGCCTCCTCTAATCCTTCCATCTAGATGATCTTGAACAGTGGGCACCTCCTGGGCCCCTTTGGTGATCACTGGTGGCTCTCGCATTGACCATCTGCTCCTAGCAGAGGGAAATGGTCCGCTTCTCCCCGTTCATTGGCTAGGTCATGTTTGAACGCGCAATGCTGGCAAACGAGTGCAGGCCAATGTGTAGCACCTGGCAAAGCTGCTCAACCTCGTCACATTGGTTGCAGAAATTATCCTGATAGTTCTACCTTTGCTTTTCTTCACTTTAGAAAAACCTGCTCTGAAGAAATGTCAAGAAGAATGCAAGGTCCTGAAGGTTCTCCCACTCCTCCATTGACGACAACAATCGACTGCTAAGAAGAGTCTCTTTGTGTTTCTGTTTCACTTTTTTACCAACAAGAACATAATAAACAACCTGACTCATTATTCTAGTTGTGAGGGTTTAGTTTTGAACATGTTTGTTGAATTCTAAGCAAAACTTGCAATACCCCTGGCTGAGGGATTGGGAAGTGCGTAAAGTGTTTGTGTTTAAAACGTACCTGCGTTGCTCTCGTGCGGTGCTTTGCAAATTCTCTGCTGAAGTGTACGTGATGCATAGGTGATCCTATTTTGAGCATAGCCGGTAATGCTCCGGCATCTGGCGAGCCTATGACTCGGCTTAGCTTCTCTGAAGCTTCACATGGTGTAATGGGTCGATCCCTCGCGCCATCCCCATTCATAGAGCGTGCGTCCCATCCGATCTGCGGGTTATTTGTGGTAATGCTCCGGCATTAACCGGTGCTTCATATGACTCTGCTAGCGGTCTGCTGTCCCTCACAACATTGAAAAAGGCTCAATGTTCTCGCCCTTCAGCTTCAGTCTGCCTTCCTCCAGCATTGCAGCTGATCTAAAGTCAGAAGTGTTAGTACAGATGCGTGTTATTGGACGCCGCATTTGTTTCTGAGGTGCCTGTGGTTTCTGATTCGATGCATTCACCGCTGGATGATTGTTTTCTGCACCAGTGCCAGGACATGGTTTTTGACTGTTTCCAGTTCCTTTCTTCCACAAGATTCTGGCAGGCTCTCCTGTCTGTCAGGGGATGTAGCTCCTCCCCCGTCACCACACTTGCTGTTGCAGCAGCTAGGGGATTTTCAGTTTTTCCACAAGTGGAGCAGGTGTGTCTGCACCTGGGTGCCTGGCGGTTTTTCGCTCAAGATTCTTTCAAGGCTGGAAAGGCTTTTTCGGTTGTGGGGTAAACTGCAATATCATTGCACACTATGGCAACCTTGAAATAGGTCCTCGTGTTGGGTCTGTAGGTGGGGGTGAATGGTACCTACCAGTAACTCTTCGTCAGGTCCAAGGTGGAGATGTACCGTGCTCTTCTCAAACAGTCCAGGAGCTCATCCATTGCTCTCTTCTCGCTAATGGCGTCTCTGGTGACAAACAGTAGGCCTCGTGATTCGCCGTCCAAACAGAAGTTCGAAGGGGGTGATGCTGGTGCATGGTGGACCTTCTGGATACTGAAGAGGACGTATGGCAGCGTCTTGTCTCAGTCCTTGCGGACTTGGGCTGCCACTCTCCTTAGCACCTGCTTCAGGGTCTTATTGAAGCGTTCCACAAGACCGTCAGTCTGGAGGTGGTGTACCGAGGTCCTAATGTGTTTGACCTTCAGCAGCTGGCAGTATTTTTCCATGGTCGGTCAGTATCTCATGCAAGTATCTCCTTTTCGATGGTGGAGTGATTAAACTGATGTTTGTTGAACTTGATGGAGAAATAACAGACTGGATGGTCTATTCCATGCTCATCTTCTGGCAATAATACAGCAGCAACACCTCTGGCATCAATTTCAAGTTTGAAACTAGAGCTAAAGTTAGATGCCATTAAATCGGAGCATGATATAATAACTGCTTCACCTCATTAAATCCTTTTTGGCACTCTGTTGACCACACAAAATCTACTTAACAAAGATGTAGCGTGTCTGCTTTTCACCACAGGTACAACACCAACCCCATCACGCACCATACAGAGAGCCAGTGGAGTCTGAGATTTATTAGACAGGTCACTTTAACACATCTCCAGCAATCTTCTCACTCAACTCCCTCGTCAGCACTCCGGGAAAGTCTGAAAGCACTCTTGCATTATTAATCATATACATACGCAGCAACATTAAAAGTTATAACAATTACACAAGCACATATTAAATATTACTCTTATGACTCATGTAATAAAAATACAGGAACTCTTGAGTAAACATTCAAAACAGTTATACCTGAAATTTATTAAACGCCGGTCACTTTAACACATCTCCAGCAGTCTCCTCACTCAGCTGAAGAGCATCTTAAAACATCATAATACCTGTGCACAGAAATATCACACACATCATTAAACCCAACCTCATTCCCCCTTAAACATAGTAATGGTCCAGAAAAATCACATCAAACTCTTAATAACCGATCTAACCCTAAAATAGCATGGATGCTAACCGCGTGGGAGTGAACAATCCCTGATCGCTAATTTTACCTTACTACTATAAAAATAACATTAATTTCATTACTCAAATTACTTTTACACACAACACTACAAGACAGAAAAGTTCTTACAAAAATTCTGGTAGTACCCTGCCAAAACGCTGGAAAGTTCGAACGCAGGCGCATTACGAAGACCAAAGGCCATAGAATTTTATTACAGGAAGTTGTCAGGTGTCACAAAAGCAGATATATTAGATGCTCTGGCAGAAAGTGGGACTTGCCTCAGCATGTTACATTTCGTGACATATCGGGCAGACACTATACTGTCCACACAGTCTTCCATCCGGGGTAGCGGATAACTATTGGGCACTGTTACTGCGTTCACTTTACGATAATCAGTGCAGAAACTGTAAGAACCATCAGCTTTGCCCACCAGGAAGCACGGTGAACTCCACGGACTAACACTAGGCTTTGCAAAGCCATGCTCAACCAAGTAAGCAACCTCTTCCTTCATGACTTCATGACCTCCCGTTTCTTGCACTCACCTTTACCTTGGCTGTTCTATGTCTGAGTCTTTGCCTTACTTCCCAGACAGCAGCTTTCAAAGCGTGAAAGAAGATCGTGAAGCAGATCGGTGCCAAATCTGACCCGAAGGCAGGAGCACGACTGTGCAAACATTTGTGGTTTTGTAAAGTACATCAGGAGAGGATCCACTATGGCCAGACACAATCTCCTATAACCAAAGTAAGTCTCTTAGTGTTTACATCTTTGAGTAAATTTGTCGCGTCTGTTGACAGTTTAAAATGTGCATATTTGTGTTCCTTCGATTAGTTTAGTATAGCAAATAATTGAAAAGCTCTTTACTGTAAAACCTCACAGTGCCTCAGATATACAGATAATAAGTTGTCAACAACTCTAAAATTTGTATTTTTAGTGAGTTATTGCTACATTTTTCTCCAACAGTGATGGTAAGAAAAAAATCTGAGGCAACGGAGCAGAAAGTGAGATTGACGCTTTCCGGTGGTTCAACATTGCGTCCGGCCGTGGTGGAGGTCTCGGTGTAAGAGCAAGAGGCAAATGAACAAAAATTTCAATGTATGTAAACTTCATGATTTAACTCCACCACACTAACAGCTCCCTCTTTCTCTTTGCAGGGGTTCCCTATAAAATGAAGTCTATGAGCAATGAAATCATTATAAACATTAAAAGCAAATAAAAGTTTGAATTACTGAAATGTGTTCTTGTACTGTTTCCATTTTAACAAGCATTTGATTACTTCAAATTGTGTACAGATATCGTGGACCACGTGAAATCAGTCAAGAAGAAAATTATTAATGACTGGAAATTACACAAAAACAAGAGCATGCACAAGATGTGGGAAAAATTTACCGGTACTCAAAAAGTTTTGTTTGAATAGGGCTTTCAGTGTCAATTTCACAAAGGTCCAGACGTTTTTGTTTTTTTTTGTTTAGTTTTTTTCAGCTGTGGAATATTGTAGAGTAGTTCCTATACCGCTAATGACAGAGCCCAACTCTGCAACCTAACCACAGGAGGTTTCCCCTTCATCAGAAGAATCTCTATAAATATATAGATAATACATAAGCTTACATTATATTTGTTCAAAAGAAACCTTTGTGTTTCTATACAAAAACTAGCAAAAGATAAGATCAAAATGCAATGGATTGGTGACCTGTCCAGGGTGTACCCCCGCCTCTCGCCCGATGTGCACTGGATAGGTACCGGCAGACCCCAGTGATCCCGAAAGGGAATAAGTAGGTTGGAAAATGAATGAAGCAATATGTTGTTGAATTCAAGAGCATGAGCAGTAATAAAGCAATATTATATAATGTCAATTAGAAAAATTACACTATATGTTGAAAAACATTGTTATAAAGGTGAAAATATACCCTGTGTATAAAAACTTTTATTACATGACTGTGATTGGTACGATGGCACGCCTCCTACCAAAAAGGGGTTTAGACTGAAACCACTCTAAAAAAAGAGTACCAGGCTCTCATTTTTGGGTTAATGACACTCATTAACCCAAAGGACTTGGATACAACTCCCGTTAGATGTCAATGATTACTTATCAGGTTGATGAGGTTTAATCCAGTGGCTGAATAATTCCTGGAAAGCACTTGGTGGTAGTTGACGCCCTGTCTAGACAGACAATGAAAGATGGTCAGAGCATACGTGTCCTCAGTGGAAGAGAACATGAGCGTGAGAAGGTCAAGGATAAGACTGAGAAGGATGAGCAACTGCAATGCGTTCTCCACTATGTCCAAATGGTTGGCCAAAACATTGACAGAGTTCAGCTGTACAGTCGAAAATGTTCTTTAAAGAGAGAAGATCACTTAGTGAAGCCAATGGAACACACTTAAAAAGATCTATGAGGGACACCAAGGTCTCACTAAATGTAGAAAGTTAAAAATCTGAATTTATGTTCTGTATCACCTTGAGCGTCTTCCTTGCACATCTTATGATTAATCCGACCTTGTAACAAACTGCTTATGTTTACTCCCGAACTGTAAGTCACTTTGGATAAAAGCATCTGCTAAATACATTAATGTAAGAGTGCTGTAACAACACTGTGTGGCGGCCTGGTATTTCCAAGGATGTGGAAAAAGTTGTCATGCCGTGTAGTCTCTGCAGACTTCACTGACAAAGTCAAAAGAAGGAACCACTGATAACTACACCCTTACCAGAACTTCCTCTGCAGAAACTAGCAGCAGATTTATGGGAACACAAAGGTGTCTGTACTTAGTGGTGGACCTGCTGTCGTAACGTGGGTCATGAGAGTAAGAAACTGGACCGAGGGAAGAGGCAGGTATTCCGGTGGAAAAAGGTGTTTGTTTATTGTGGCACTCGTGATGAAACAAACAAGTAAAAAAAAAAAGGGAGAATCCCAAACAAACAAAGAAATCACCAATGAAATGATAAGAAGCTTGAGCAACACGCTCGTGCCGCTTCCTACTACGGCCTGTGGTCACCTGACCTTCTCACATGGGCCTTGGCCGGGCCTTCCCCTCTCTCGATGCTGCTGCCAGGCTTCTTTAAATAACTAAATTCTCAAAATATAAACCAATCATAAGTAAACACATCATAATGAAACTAAATTACCCAATTAACTCATGAATTAACCTAAAACAAGATACAAATAACTTCATCAATACTTGAATAATGCGGAAAATCATTGACGTATGAAAATACATAAAAGACATAACAAAATGAACACCAGAGCGTCTGATATAAACAAATCACTAACTCGAGGACAACACAATACAAACAGAACAATAGTACAAAGATTGACATTATCACACCTGCCTGTCACCATCTGCACTTTGTCTCCATTCCCCTAGAGGTCCTCGTGTGTTCTACTTTGTTTGTATCACCTGTGACTCGTTACAGCCTGTATATTTAAACTGTCACTTTTTCTTTGGTCTTCACTCGTTTTTTTGAGTCAGCTTCAGTGAACTTGCTGTGCATTTCCTTGGTCTCTTGAGCTACGTCCAGTCAGACTGTTTTATTTTCTCCTGTTGCCTTTTAGTCTTTTTGTTTTCTCCCCTCGTGGAGTTTTATTTAGGTTTGTTATACTGAATATTTTTATTCCTCATCCCGAGAAGAATCTGAGTTGAGTGTTTGGATATATTACCTATTTTTTTTTTGATTGAAAAGAATCTTGAAGTTGAATTAAAAAAAAAAAAATCAATCCTTGTATCCTGGATTGCCTCTTGGAGTGTTTTTCATTTGGGTCATTTCGTTTTTCTTTGGGTCTCCAGACCAGAGACCCGGGTTCAAAACCCAGTCGTGACACTGCCAAAAATTAATTCAGAAACAGTCATTTAAAAGATGAAAAGCATCTTGAACCGTTTTGGTCCAACAATGGTCCTCAGATCAGAGATGAACAGTTTAAACAATTTGCAAGTGAGTTTGGTTTTAAACACGTTATATCAAGTCCTCACTTCCCACAATCAAATGGAATGACAGAAAATCACTGTCACATACAACTGATTGTCTTCAGCTGCTAATATATTACACTCTGCAGAAGTGTCCACAGGAACAGAGTAAGGCAGCTGATGAGGACATCGACTAGAGCGATCTGCAGTCGTGGTCACCAAGTATGGTACAATTGTGAAACCCAACCCCAGAAACTAATCCCTGTACCATCTCAAGGGACCGTGGCAGTCTACCCACTCCATTTGTTAGTCATTTTGCAAGTACACCAAATGTTTATTTGTTCAGAGAAACAATATGATACAATATGGGGGGGGGTGTCATGTGATAAAGAGTTGCTTGTGGAATGGTATTGTTATATACGCATACGCAGTAAACAGTTAAGAGCATGACCTTTGGAGTGAAGAGTCAGTTATGAACTAAATAAAAACGTATTCCACATTGTTCTGAGCCATGTTCTGGGCACATTTAAGTTGTCACAATATTTAAAGCCACATTTAATACTTTTAAAAACACTAAAACAGACCCGCTAATATAAATTAAATCAGCACACAGTAAAGTCTTTAAAAAAATCACAATATTATAAACCACGTTTAATACTTTTTAAACACATTACTTGCCATAAAGTGTTTCCATCGCGACATCACGTGGTACAGGGAAACCATGATGTCTTGGACTACACTGGACAAGACTGACTACTAAAGGACATGGAAGAATGAAGTGTGGAAACATGAATAATTGATCAAAGATGACAGAAAAAAAGGAAGCAGAAAAGATTTCCACACAGAGTAATGAAAATGCACATGATACAAAAGACCCAACACATAACAAGGAATGTAAACAAATGACCATGAAACTCGTGAATAAAACAGTAATATACTGCACTCGAGGCAGGGACTGTCTGAAGGGATCAAGGCTCTCTTTGCTTTAGGTGCTGATCTTAATTCACACTTCCTCCGTGAAGTAAGAACACCTCGACTGAAATGATTTAACAAAGCCACATCCTGTGTTTTAATTCCAATTCTTAGAGGGAAAGCATTCTTAAACCATGTTAAAACAGCTCTGACTATTGTTAGCAGCTCCGGGTTTAATTAGTGGAACTGTTAATGTTTCAATAGGCTGTAATGGATGTCTTTGCTTCAGCTCGATGAATTCTGTAGCGTTAACCTGTCCATTCATTCCAGCACCTTTCCAGCCTGAACCAAGTGATGTGAATAACTGCCACATAATTGAGCCTTCAGTGACGACGTCTGTGTTCAAAAGGCACTTTGATGCTGCCTTGCCATTATTTCACGTAAACGCTGGATAATTTGCATTTGCCTGCCTTTACTTCCCAACACCTAACATTCCAAAAAGTATTTTTAAAGGGAGTTACTTGACTACTTTTAATATCCCCAAATTCTTTGCATTTTAAAAAGCAGTTGCTGTTTTCCACCACTTTCTTCTTATACTTTTGGCCTCACGGCTAGCAAGAAGTTGCTGTTGTATTCATTTCAGATTTACGTATTCGCCATATGTTTCTGTCCTTTGGTGTACGTTTAAATTGCTAGCTGCTTCCGGAGATTCTCAAATGAGTTTGTGAGAAGCCTCTTGAGAAGTGACCCAGACAACCAGAGAATTCTTTCTTTTTCAATGGGAGATTGTTGTCAGGATCTGCTTCCGCATTCGTTTGCACCTAATGTTCATCACCTGTTTTTCCATCTTGTTTTCACTTATCCTTGTTTCTCTTCTCCCTTTTTAATCCTGTCTAATGTAGTGAGACCTTGAGTTTAGCCTGTTAGTGAACGATCATGATCTTTGTTTCTCAAAGTTTGTTCTCTTAGTTTGTCTCTCTGCTCAAATATATATCTAGTTTTTTATGTCTTTTATGTTGTACCTTTTAAGGAATAGAGCATAACCCTGGCACACTCTGATCTCACTAAATGGTTGTCGCTAGCACCACAATTCTGCTCCGGTCCAGATACAAAGTGTTTGAAGGTAATCAAACTCACACAGATGCAGTTAGCTACAGGCTAGCCACCTACCTACAGCCCAAACGCCACACACACGGAATGATTACGTTCAGCTGGAAATGACGCATGGAGCAAATCCGCTGCATCAACCAGTTTGTGTGTTTTCATCTTCATTTGGTGTGGAAGGTGTGCACCCCACCAGCCTGTGGGCCTTTTGTGGCCTGCAATCTCACGGCAAGGTTTAACGTTAGGCGGCCCACATGATGTCCCTGGTCTCGGATCCTTGGGACTATTTCAGTTGATTCTGTTTTCAACAGGCGGCAGCAACGGTTTTGTTATTAAATGAGCTTCATCAAAAGCTCATTCCAGGAAGGTCACCAGTGAGCCTCGAACCGACAACCTTCTAACTGGAAGGCCACAGATTTTATAAACTAGAATTGCAGTGAAATTACTTTTGCTTTTTGTATATCAAATACAAGTGTACAGTGAAATACTATTGGATCTATTATTATATTTTCACTACACAATTCAATTATTCACAGTTAATGACAGCAAATGATGTGATTAAACGTTTAGAATTTTTCCCAGCACTAATTTAATTTCGTTATTATTTTAGTCATAAATCAAAGGAAAGGTGTACAGAACAGTAGTAAGAGCAGCTATGATGTATGGGTTGTGAGGAAGAGACAAGAGGCAGAGATGGAAGTAGCAGAGATGAGGATGTTGAGGTTCAGTTGAGGAGTGATGAGGTTGGACAAGATTAGGAACGAGCACATCAGAGGGACAGCTCAGGTTGGTTGTTTTGGAGACAAAGTCAGAGAGGCCAGGTTGAGATGGTTTGGACATGTGCAGAGGAGGGATAGTGGTTATACTGGTAGAATGATGCTGGAGATGGAGATGCCAGGCAAGAGGTCTAGAGGAAGACCAAAGACAAGATATATGGATGTTCTGAAAGAGGACATGAAGGTAGTTGGTGCAAGAGTAGAGGATACTGAGGCCAGAGTTAGGTGGAAAAGGATGATTCGCTGTGGCGACCCCTAAACTGGGAACAGCCGAAAGGTAAAGAAGAAGATTTAAAGGGGTCATAACATTGTTTTATTTTTAATAAAATGTTTTTCACATTGATCTAATTGTATGGGAATTTTTTTTATTCAAAAATCTCTTCACAAAAGTCTCTTTCAATCTCTTAATTTTGTAGCCCAGGCTTATTCTGGAACTGGGCTGACTTTGTAACTACTCCCCAGTTACTCACCTATTGGTTGCTGATTTGCATATTCATGATGTGTATGTACAAAGTAACTGTCTGGCGGTTGACATAGATGTGAGGGAAAATAGAGTGGTTCATTACGAGGAACTTTAAAACTGGGCTATCAACGTTTTATTAAAGCAACAATGATAGATGCTGTAATGGCGTTTGGAGGAAATACCGCAGTGAGCCAGAATCTGATGCAAACGCACCTTCACCACCTGGGCATCAAGAGCTTTAGTCCCGGTTTTCTTATTAGCCCCAGATAACTAAGCTCCAGAAGAATTACTAAATACACGAGAACTGCAGTGGATAGCTTGCTGTAGTGAAGAATTGACCTCATCACACCAAGAACAATCAGAGAGTTTTTATTGGCTCATCGGATCTGAAGGGTGTGCTGTCTGGATTAAGACGCCTTTGTGAGTGAAACTGGATATTATACCGCTAAATAAAGCTTCGACAGAGTCTCCAAATGAATAAATTAATCATTTAAAAGGAATCATTTTTCTTCTTTTTAGTGACAGTGTTCAGTGGTGACCCAGATGTGAACATTGGCTGATTCCTCCATGTAACGGACTTTAACATGAGTTTAATAAACCAAAATAATCAATGAAATAATGTCTTGTTTTATTTTGTGAGTAAAAACCTTCAAGCACAATGACAAAGAAAGCCGCCCCCAGACCGCAGCACCCGGCAACACTGGGAGCCACCCCAGCCATGCACCGAGCCCGTACACACCACGACCAGCAGCCCTAAACCCCCACCCTCCCCAGTCATCCATCCATATATGGGGGGTGGCCAGCCACTGCACCTTCAACATTTGTGTGTTGCTGTGACCCCGAAAGGGAATAAGCGGGTGGTAGGAGAGTGAATGAATATAAATTCAAAGCAGCAATTCCATGATCTGCCGCTAGAGGCTAGCTCTAAAACAGGTTCCCTTTCAGTCGGTCCCGGAGACGTTAGTCAGGATTAGACCGACTGAATGGGAGCGAATCACCGTGAGAGCGACTGACGAACATATTAACGGGCAAATTATTTGCAGGCATAGGTGACTGATTAGCAATCAGCCGGGTATAAAGCCGGGCGTGCCTACGCTACCAGTATGCAATTTTCCTTCGGAGCTGACTGAGTGAGACTCTCTCTCCTGAACTTTGACGCTTTCCAGCTTGAAAGATCAGCAGGTTGCTTACCTCTTGGCTTATTGGTGTTGTCCTTTGCTAGCCAGAATAGCATGCCACCACACGCCAGCACCTCGAGATCTTCTCAGGCAAGCCTGTCCAGTGTTTCAGCCGTTTTCTCAGAATCCTGTCCATTTTTCACGACACAATGAGCAAAACGTGCACTATTCCTGGCTGTTGTGGGCTTTCTCGTTAAAAAGACGGTCACGGGAGTTGCGCAATGTGTTTGGTTTCCAGCACACCGACTCGGCTCTCGTGAAGCGTGAGTGTTTGCATTGCAGCCCTCTGCTGAGGTTTTGGGTAGAGCAGCGTCAGGTGATCCCTCGCGTCATCCCCAAACACCGAGCGTGCTTCCCGTCTGGTCTGCGGGTGAATCGGACGGCGCTTCGGTGTCGCCCGGTACCTCGTATGATCCTGTAAACGATCTGCTCTCCCACACAGCATCGGAAGGGGCGCGGCTTTCGGTTCTCCAGTTCAGCTGCCTCCTCCGGGATTGCAGCCGAGCTGGAGCCGGAGGCGTTCGCGGTGCTCTCACAGCCGCAGCCTCGATCGGCGGGAGGTGCGAGCTCCGCTGGCCATGGCAGAGAGCGCGGGGGCACAACTCCCCTGCCCTCATCTGACCATCTCCCAAGGTCCTCCCCTGGTGATTCCGCCCACAAGTCCGCCTCCGGGCGGCCCCGCCATGGGGACCATCGGCACGTCCCGACCACACCCCCTGTCAGCTTACCTGGGAGCCTGGCGGAAGCTTCCCGGGGTCTCACAGTGGGTGGTCCGGACAATCCGGCAGGGCTACACGATTAAGTTCGTGTCTGCCCCCAGGTTCGAGGTGTGCTTCACACTCCTGTTCCCCGAACAGGCGCCTCATTCCTGCGAGAGGAGATCGACGGCCTTCTAACAAGGTGCGATCGAGCCGGTACCCCCAGCCGATATGGAATGCGGGTTTTACAGCCCATACTTCCTGGTCCCCACCTATCGGTAGAACGCGCCAGGGCCTTGCTGACCGCGCTCTCCGCTGTGTCCTCGCGACCAGTGGTCAGACTGAAACTATTTCAGAGGCTCCTGGGGCATATGGCAGCCGCAGCCCCAGTCAATCGACTCGGGCTCCTGCGTATGCGACCACTGCAGCTATGGCTTCTCTTGCGAGTTCCGAGTTGGGCATGGCGTCGGGGAGCTCTACGTCTGTCCACGGCAGCCGCGCTCCCTTACCTGAAGGTCTGGAACTCGGAGTGCTTCCTGCGGTCCGGGGTGCCTCTCTCGAGTCCCTCCGACCGTGTGGTTGTCACCACCGATGCCTCCAAGACCGGTTGGGGCGCTGTGTGCGGTTCCCACCGAGAGTCCGGTGCCTGGACCGGACGGCGCTCTCGCTGGCACATAAACCGTCTCGAGCTAGTTGCAGTCACCCTGGCGTTGCGGCGCTTCTGCCCGCTCCTCCGGGGTCGGCACGTGCTGGTCAGGACAGTCAGCACTGCGGTAGTAGCGTACATCAACCCCCAGGGCGGGAGAATGGCGACTCCATCCTCGGGCTGTTCAGCAGATATGGGATATCCTCGGCGAGGCCCAGGTAGGTCTGTTGCCTCCCGTCAGAACACCCTTTGCCAGCTTCTACTCCCTGTCCCTGGCTACTCTCGGGACAGATGCGCTGGCACACTGCTGGCCCAGGAACAAACGCTTGTACGCGTTTTCCCCAGTGAGCCTTCTGGCAGTTACTGTGCAAGGTCAGGGAGGACGAGCGAGAACTGCTTCTGTTTGCCCCTTGGGCCGAACAGAGCCTGGTTTCCAGACCTCTGCGCTCGTGACAGCCCCCCCCCCTGGCCGATCCCTCTGAGTCCGGACCTCCTGACTCGGGGGGGGGGGATACAGGCCCCGTGGCCAGACCTCTGGGCCCTACTCGTATGGCATATCTGTCCGCGGTGGACCCCGAGCCTCTACCACCCTCCGTGGTGAGAATATTGGACCACACGCTAGCACCCTCTACCGAGCATGCTACGCTGGTAAGTGGGGTCGGTTCGTCGATTGGTGTTCCTCCCGTCAGGAAGACCCCAGGTCGTGCCCCATCAGAGTCGTGTTGACCTTTCTCCAGGAGAGGTTCGATCCCCTTCGTCCCTCAAGGTCTATGCCGCCGCTATTTCTGCCTTTCACCTTCGGGTCGAAGGGAAATCAGTGGGCAGCCACGAACTGACGGTGAGATTTCTCAAGGGAGCTAGGCGTCTTAGGCCGCCTAGACCCCGCTCTTTCCTTCTTGGGACCTCTCCGTTGCCCTGTCTGGGCTGCGGAAGTCTCCTTTTGAGCCTTTGCACTCTGCGGAGCTGTGCGTCCTCTCACTGAAGACCTCACTCCTGCTCGCTTTGGCCTCAATTAAGAGAGTGGGAGATCTCCAGGCACTGTCCGCCGACGAATCCTGCCTGGAATTCGGCCCTGGCGATTCTCTGGTTACCATCAGACCCAGGCCCGGATTTATCCCCAAGGTCCCACCCGTCCCCTTCCGGGACTAGGTGGTGATCCTGCAAGCTCTGCCCCGGGAGGAGGCAGAACCAGCCCAGGGTTCGTTATGTCCTGTGCGAGCTCTCCGGACCTACTTGGACAGAACCTGGGAGCTTCGTGCTCCCAGCAGCTCTTCGTAAGTTTCAGAGGCCAGCGTAAGCGGTCTCCAAGCAACGGCTTGCCCACTGGCTAGTGGAGGCTATCCGCCTTGCTTATAAGGCGTGTGAGGTTTCCTGCCCTCTCCATCTGAGGGCCCACTCCACTCGCGGCATCGCCGCCTCGTGGGCGTTGGCTAGAGGGGCCTCACTCACCGACATATGTAGAGCTGCGGGCTGGTCTACACCTAACACTTTCGTCAGGTTTTACAACCTTGACGTAGGCTCTGTTCCCTCTGCGGTCCTGAGTGGTGGCAGTCACCCTTAGGGGACGGAGCAGGTGTAACCTTGCAGTACTCTCCTCGTCATCAGGAGAAGTACACCTTTCTAAGAGCTCCCCCTTCGGGCGGCTCTCCCATCCTCCCCCCTTCGGCATCTGACTGAGCGGAGCAGTCAGCGCTGCCAGGTTCCGTGTGGTGGCTTTGCTTCGGCCTGGCCCCCGCAGAACTAGGGTACAGATCTGGGAGTCCCTCTCTTTGGCGCTCCCTTTCTATGTTCTCTATACAGCTCCCCCTTCAGGTGGCTAGTATGAACCCGTCCCGTTACACCCCTTGCCTTTGGTGAGTAACGATGACTTTCCGTCTCTGCCTCTTCTCTCTTGCAGAACGATGACCCGCTGGTAGCCCTTCGGGCCTCGACACGATCTCCGCCACTCCTCCCTGCGGGTCGAGGGGTGCCTCCTTCTGGTCGTCAGCTTCAACCAAGCACAGCGAAGCTCTCAGTGTTGGATGACTTCCCCATCAATGAGTATTCCGGGCAGGGGCAGAAGGAGTTCCCATTCAGGTACAAACGGCCTTTTACTAACCCCTCTTTTACTAACCCCCTCCCTGAATAGAGAACGGAGACGTTACCCTTACGCCATGCCCTAGAAGTCATGGATCTGAGGTAAGCTGGGAGGTAAGTGGGTCCAGCTCCTCGGAAAATTCCATACTGGTACCTTAGGCACGCCCGGCTTTATACCCGGCTGATTGCTAATCAATCACCTACGTCTGCAAATAATTTGCCCGTTAATATGTTCGTCAGACGCTCTCACGGTGATTCGCCCCCATTCAGTCGGTCTAATCCCGACTAACGTCTCCGTTCTCTATTCAGGGAACGTGGGGTTACGCAAGTAACCTAGACGTTCTCATTCTGAAGAACTTTGCACTCCTTGAATTTTTTTGTTATTTAGATTTTTCTGTCGGTTGTGCGTGTGTGTGTGTGTGGGGGGGGGGGGGGTGGTTTCTTTTGCTCCTTTTTGACAAACAGGGAAGTGATTCACTTTCACAATTACTGGTGACGCCCACTTTTAGCTTCATTTCACTTTGCCAGAAACCAATAGGTGATATCACAGACGCTTCATCCACGTTATAAACAGTCCTTTATATATTCATAAAGGACTACTATAATGAAATGCGGAAGCTGATGCGGCGGCACAACAAGCTGCAAAAAAATATCCATGGAAATAGCAATTTTTAAGCAAATCAGAACTTAAGCATATAATAAAAAAAAATCTAATCTGACAAACACAACAGGATGAAGGAGAGACACGAAGACACTTGTACAAAATACAGAAAAGCATAAAAAGCATCTAGGAAAAATGACAAAAAGAAAAGATTAAACGACACGAGTACGAACTGTACACACTGGTTTAAATTACACACATACATAAAATAGGAAATAATCCAACAGAGAAATGTTATCAATGCAATTACAATGAAACCATTGAAAATGTTTAAACAATCTATAGAATAGACAAAGGAAAGACACATTTATTTTTTATATAAATAAACCTTAAACACTAGTTGAAAATATATTAAGCAACGAAAAACTTTTATTATAAAAACTTTTATATACAACTTTTTTTAAAAATGTACATTTTTCAAAGAAATACAATTCTACATAAAGAAAAAGTTTTAATAAAAATAAATAAAAATCAAAAGAAGAGCTTTTCCTTCGGTAATTTCGTGAACCAAACTACGGATCCAGCCAAAGATATTTTTATGAGTAGATACCTTATAACCGCCTTTCACTTGCGTCGTCATGGCGCCATCTTGGTACAGGACAGGAAAGATCAGTTCATAGAGTTAACTAGTTGCTTTGAAAAAATTATATCGACACTAAATACTCTTTTTGCGTCCAATGAACCTGAAACATCCATTCACTTGTTATGGAACTGCAGATATACAGATGTTGTCTGCTGTGGTTTTCGTAAAATTTGACTTATTTGAAATATAAATTATATTTAAATTATAAATATAATTTCATATTGTCGACCACTTTTTTGTATACAGTATTATCATCAGCATCGTTGTGACTTCCTATATTGTGTATGACAAGAATATGTATGCATATGGGAGTATGTGTTTAATTTATGCACAATTATATAAAGTTATTACAATAAATTATTAATACTGTATTATAAAACTGTCTGACATTTCTTATAAAAAAAGCTTGAAAATCGGCTATAGATTAAGTGAGTTATGGTTATTTCATTCGCCCATTGACCAGTGCAGAACATAGACGTCTTGTCCTGTACTAAGATGGCGGCCGCTCCGTCGCATTGGTCCAACGGACGGCCCTCGTATCACGAGAACGCTACATAAAAGAAATGTATGAATCCAGCGGGTGGCGGTAATGCACCATAAGTAAACGCCAAAACACAACAAGAAGAAGAAAAAAAGAAGGCAAAGCACTGATCTCAGGAAGCTCACTTATGCTCCTTTGAGCTTCGCTGAAAGTCCGCTTGTTATCTTTTGTAAGCAGGTAATACCGACGAATGGCATCATTAAAAGTTGTGATAACTGCTGTCTTTGAGGCTGTGTTGTCGTGATTGTTTTCGGGATCTAGCAAAGGTATTTGTGACGTCTATACTTATTAAATTAGGGCTTCTATAAGTGCTATATTAAGTTTTAATCTTTAAGATTAGCATGTTTAGCCGGACATATGATATTTGTGAAAGATGGTGCATATGTGAACACCAAGACCCGTGTGGTGAAGTTTGCTTTACATTACTTCGACTTCTCGTCCTGCTTCGTTTGTCTGGTGACTATTTGTTGAATTTTCTTATTTCCCAGTCTTTCATCATGAAAATCTCCAGAGAAACTGTTCAAGCCGCTGCCAGAGAGTTCCTGAATTTCGTTAATAAAGGAGTGTCCCCTTACCATGGTAAGAAAGTGATTCAAGGAAGCTGATGTGACCCGTTTTCAACATGTTCTACACCTTATAAACAACTAATCATTTTTGAGACGATGCTTTAAAAGTACTCTTTTTCTTAAATAAAAGTCTAGTCTGCGGCTGAGTGAAGTTTTGGTCAATCAGTATATGACTGCGGTCAAGTGAGCAACGATCAAGCCAGCCGCACTTCGTTCTAGTTAACTCTTTGATGCGCGCTTACATGATAGATTACGGTAATACACTAGCAAGCAGCAGTGAGGGACCCAGAGCAGACCATAGTTGTGTCCCAATCCAGAAGTGTGCATCCTCCCGAGTGTGTAATTTAAGAGCACTTGTGTCACAACGGTGCGCCAAGGCCATCTCAGTTCTTCAAACCTCAGTTCTTCAAACCAAATTCAGTGAATATGTCGTGTATCATGTCCTAAACACTATCAAAGTGGAATTTTAGACTAACCTTTTAACAGATTTCAGTGTTTCCCCTAGGATCATGGCCTTGGGGGGGAGGGGGGTTGGGGGGTTGTGGTGTTATGGGTGGGGCATAGGGGTGTAACGGTACGCTTAAATCGTATTCGGTTCGGTACAGTGTCTTGGAGAGTTCGGTTCATTCGGTTCGGTACAAAACAATAAGAACTTACATAATCTTTATTTTGAAAAGCTGCCAATACACAGTAGAATTCTTGCATAAAATAAATAAAAGTGACACATTTGGGTGATATTTTAAATAAATTGCACTCTTTATTAAGAAAAACACATTTTATTTAAATAAAAAATGAAATACTGCAACTAGTTAGGATAGATTACCTATCCACATTTTCTGAAGAGAGCATAGATCTGGTTATAATATCTCCAGCAGTAGAAAATGTTAGATGTGTTGCCTGCCCGATCTCCGTGGAACAATGTCGGCATACAACTTTAAATTTATCCACTCGTCTATCCCCGTTATGTATTTTAACAGAGAAGCCAAAGTGTTCTCAAACACGAGACCGTAGTGAGGTGAGAGGGTCTTCAAGCTCTGGCTTCCCTTTCGCTTTTGCCATGTAATTTTCCTACTCGCGCTCGTGCACTCAATAGCGTCCGTGCGGAAACTATCTCCGTGGAACAATGTCGGCATACAACTTTAAATTTATCCACTCGTCTATCCCCGTTATGTCTTTTAACAGAGAAGCCAAAGTGTTCTCAAACACGAGACCGTAGTGAGGTGAGAGGGTCTTCAAGCTCTGGCTTCTCTTTCGCTTTTGATATGATTCCATTTTCCTACTCGCGCTCGTGCTCGTCACTCAATAGCGCCCGTGCGGAAACTATCTCCGTGGAACAATGTCGGCATACAACTTTAGATTTATCCACTCGTCTATCCCCGTTATGTATTTTAACAGAGAAGCGAAAGTGTTCTCAAACAAGAGACCGTAGTGAGGTGGGAGGGTCTTCAAGCTCTGGCTTCCCTTTCGCTTTTGCCATGTCATTTTCCTACTCGCGCTCGTCACTCAATAGCGCCCGTGCGGAAACTATCTCCGTGGAACAATGTCGGCATACAACTTTAAATTTATCCACTCGTCTATCCCCGTTACGTTTTTTAACAGAGAAGCCAAAGTGTTCCCAAACACGAGACCGTAGTGAGGTGAGAAGGTCTTCAAGCTCTGGCTTCTCTTTCGCTTTTGATATGATTCTCGCGCTCGTGCTCGTCAGTCAATAGCGTCCGTGCGGAAACTCGCCTAGGAACATTTTTCCGCTGCGCTTAATATCGCGCTAATAATACATTTATATTATTTAATACAAATACCGAAACGGTACGCAAGTGTCCCGAACCGAACAGGCCGTACCGAAACGGTTCAATACATACCGTGAACCGTTACACCCCTAGTGGGGCGGCAAAACACTCACACAAACACTTAATAGTGTTTATATGTTTCTTTTAATTGCAGTATACCAATATATTATAATGTCTGAACAATTACTGTACAATAACTAAACAACTGTACACTGAACTAAACACTAAACATCAGATTTATTTTAATATGTTAATTATTCACAAAGTGTGCAGCTTTTGTCACTGCAGTGCATCTTTCTGGGCTTCTGAAAGAACATTTCCAGAGCATCTTGGTATGGATAGTCTGAAACTTCTGGCCCATTTATTGAGATCCGCATGCAGGCTGCAAGATGGTCCCCTTGCAGCCTATTGCGAATGTCTGTTTTGACCTGTAAATACATTAACTGTTAGGCTTTAAAAGTGATAACTGATAGTAACAACAGTAAAAATCAACTTAACATAGTGATAGTTTAAAGCAGGAAATGCCATTGTATAACTAACTAGCTAGCTATTAATTAAGCAATTTATTTATCAATTCGTTCATTCATGGTTGTGTGTATTTACTTACTTACCAAGATCAGTCTTGTACAGCCAGGGGGAGTATTTCGCCTCTGACAGCCAAGCTGGGTCAAAACCTGTCGTTCTGTGGTGGCTAGACTTTTGCTGCTTGTCAGGGGCAAGACATGCAGCACTTGGGCTCTTTTCTGTACTTTGATTCGGAGTAGGAAAGCTACACCGGCTGCTGCTCGCAGCAGAACACGTGCTGTCATCGTCACCACCTTCAGGGCTCTAGAGTGCGACCAATTTGATCGCATATGCGACCTAATTTCTCAATGGTGCGACTAAAAAAAAATCAAAGGTTGCACCGGTGCGACCCATCGTTCGAGGGGAAAAAAACGAAACTCCGTGAGTCTCCCTGTTGTTCAACAAGACACACATTAGGCCCATATCGTGGTTTAAACCAATCAGAGATAGTGAAGAGCGTATCCCCCCCTCTGATTGGCCGTGGTCCAGATATTCCTGTATGTGTGTGAAGTTCTGTGAACGTACGTTTGAAAATGCATGTGATGCAGTCAGACAGAGAGAGGTGAGTCCATCAGGTAAACAGTGGATGTAGCCGTGGATTACGAGAGAAGATCAAAAGAACGATTGACAGATTTTTCATTAAGAAAGATAAGTTAGGGCCTGATCGTGAAAATCATAACCAATGCTCTGACACGGAGCCATCAACCTCCCCTGTGACTGGCTCTAATACATTTAGAATTGAAACTATAAACTTCAGAATTTTTCTATAAAACACATAACATGCCGTGATAAATGCACCGCTCAAGTGTCCCCTCTCTCCGCTGCCTTACAGGCAGCTGCAAACAGATCAGACGAGACCGAGATGAGAATTAAGTTTTACGTTGCCTACAATATTGCAAAAGAAGAACTCCCCTTCACTAAATTCAAGTCCGAAATAACTCTTATGAAGAAAAATGGCTTGAACGTTAACCCGACGTACAGCAATGATGTTGCGCGCACCCAATTTATAGGAGTCATTGCAGATACATTGAAAAAAACACGTCTGTGCAATTTGTGAACGGTGCGTACATGGAATTCCTGATCGACGGAGACGCATATATCGCCAAAAAGGAATTCGTCATTGTGTACAGTCGTATCTTGCGGAGAGGAAGACCGATGAATATATTATTGAACACAGTGAGGTCGAGCATGCTCATGCCCAAGGTAAGCCATGTCATGTTATGGAGCCTATGTCAATAATATGCCTACCGTCTCGTTACTGCATTAACCATAATATTCTGATACTTAAAAAAAAAAAAAAAAAAAAAATAGGCTGCATTATAAACTCTTGATCTGGGTAGTAAATGGTATTATCGTTTTTATTTGTTTAATTAGGAATTAATGCTGCTTCAAAGAAAGCATTTGCTGCTCTTGGGGACCAAAATCAGTTTAAAGTTTAAATTTCAGCTCAGTAAACACTTTTTCAGTAAGTTTTAGTTACCTTTCTTGTAGAATTGTGCTTCAAATAAAGAACTTTATTTTGACCAGGTTGTTAGTTAATCATTTACATGTCAATATTGTCTATATGGACAGTGATTTAAAAAAAATAAATGAATAGATAACTAAAAAAAGTGAACTTGTGAAAATGGGGTGTTAAATGTGATGCGGTTGAAAATTTGGGTGCACCTAACTTTTGTGCTGGTGCACCTAAGAAAAAAAAATTTAGGCGCACCAGTGCAACCAGTGCAAAAAGTTAGTCTAGAGTCCTGACCTTGGGAGCGTTTAAAAAACGTGGATATTTTTGCCTGCTGCGACATACTCTCCGACGCGCGGTCTCTCTCTGTCCGCTGATGGGTGTGTGCGTAATCGGGGCGGAACTCCGCCGTACGCGACACGGAGGACAATTGTAAACGCGCAAACGTTGAGACAGAAATTACATGCCATCGTATAAATAACATAATGCTATTTAGTTTAATAAAAGAAAAAAAGCAAAGACCTGTTATATTTAAATTACTTCTGTCGTTATTCGACGAAAATAAAATAAAATTAACTTGACCTTCAAGGGGGGCGGGGGGTGCCATTGGGGGGGGGGCGGGGCGCCCCCCTAATATAATGGTAAGGGAAACACTGGATTTAGTGTTCTTATAATGTGTCTGAGTGGATCAGTAATGATTTGTTCGTTCTTGTGATGGTGACGTTTGTTTAGGTAGTGTTTTACAATGGACAGCGTTTGTTTTCTTCAAATCTTTATTAAAATGCATCAATTTAAAATAACAGAAGAGTTAAAAACACTTATGCGTCAGCAAACAGTTCTAAAGTTTCAGAATGAAGGAGAGAGGAGAAGGCGGTCTGCTCTGGGTCCCTCACTGCTGCTTGCTAGTGCATCACCGTAATCTATCATGTAAGCGCGCATCCAAAAGTTTGCTAGAACAAAGTGCGGCTGGCTTGACTGCAGTTGAAGGAAGGACTCACTCTTAACCTTGAGCACACTCCGATGTTTCCATTTTCACAATTGTTCTGTAATCAAGTAATTGTTGAAGGTCCTTTGCCCTCATTTTCTACTGTTGCTCTGTCACTTTCTTGCAGTGGTAGAGGAGTGTAAATCTCGACTTCTGAAAGCTGGCTTCACTGAGCTCAAGGAGGCTGAACACTGGGACATTAAACCTGCTACTAAGGTGTGTGTGCGTGCGTGTGTATCTGCTTTCATTTCCCTACATATAAGCAAAGGTTTATCAAAAGGAAAGTTTCCATTTACAACGGTAGGTTAAAAAGACATTTTGACACTGAAGCGCTACTATTTTGTAGCTCGTGGTTTCTCCTATAAGAGATGGTTTCATCCTCATCAGGACGTCATGTGTGTGCATGTGGACCCGTCAACGGCAGCCTCCTCTCCAGCTCGAAAAAAAGCTTCATATGAGCTCAGCGGAAAGTAGGCGATGTCACGCCGTCCATATTTTTCTGCAGTCTTTGCTTCTGAATGATTTGTGGGGATGAAAATTGGCCAAAAAGCTTCGCTGACCGCGCAGTGATCATGTACTCTTCCCTGTTGATGACCCCTGACCTACTTTCTGCAGTTTCACAACACGAATTTTGAGGTTTGAATTTTAGAATATTGAATTTGATGCTCCAAATTTTTTCAGCTTGAAAATGCATTTTTACAAACTGAACATAATGTAATGGGAAAACGATCTTTGTGCCATATGATTTCTTTGTTTTGAAAGGATTCAATAATGTTTTTTTTTTGATAGAGAGAAAAAAGGTTGTGACTCACCAGGTCCCAGAGCAATCCTCACCTCGCCCCCCTTCCTTTAAATCTGCCAAATGATGTTGGTTTCCTGCTTCGTTTGAATGGGAATTTGCTTCTCCAATATCCAGTGTTTCCACGATAAGCATCCATCAGTCCAGGATAAAGTCCTTTTGTCTCCTCAGTGGTGTGTTCCTCTGTGAACTTGATCAGAGTGTGTGCAGCAGAGTCCGATGAGCTTGGTGCAGATCTCTGTTTTGTCTAGCAAGTCTTGTGTTGTTGTATCCATTTCTCCTCATGGACTGCATGCTGTTTGAACGGATTGCATGCTGTATGGGATCACACCAAAATCCATCTCAGCCAATGCTTCCTTTCTGATGTTAGCATTGAAATCCTCAGTGAGTCTGTTGAGGTTCTGGTCTCTCCATCCGGATGTTTGCACATGCTGATTTTGTACAGGTAATCCAGACTGGAATGGTCCTTCTGCACTCCTCTCTCAGCTTGGCGGTGACTGCTCTGTTGCTTTGGTTGGTTTGTTTGGCGGTTCTTTTAGTTGGCATTGAAGGGGTTTTGCTGAAGCCAGGTGTACTGGACGCATGGCAGGTCCACTTCAAGCTCTCTCCCCAACAGTCGTCTGAGTTCATATGTGGATGTTTTGAACTCCTAGTGAAAAGTCATGAAGAGTTTCTCTCTTCCAACTTCTCTTACTATTCAAGGGACAAGATTCAAATTCAACATTATCAAATTTCAATGATCAATAATTCAAATCAACAAAATTCAAATGGTTTTGGCAGATCTCTAGCTCCATAAGGGTTCCAAATTTAGCAAAACAGCTGAAAATGGGATATTCCATGTGAACACTATGTGGTGCACCATAGATCGCTATATAGATGTGTTCAGGCGTTGAGTATTAACACATTTGGCCAGTTTGATCCCAATCAGACATTGTATGACCAAGTTATGACAACTTCCAGCTACATGGCAAACAACCCTTCAAACATTCACTGTTAAGCGAAGAAAAGAAAAACCTTTTCAATCTAACATTAGAGTGGCCTTTAGATGAGACTGCCAGAGTTTGATGGTAATCACAAGAAAGCTCTAGAAGGAGTTTGTTAAATGACACATACTGGAAATTAAAAACTGATTTCCTGTCGTTTTTGGACTGTTTTGTAGCACTTTGTCCTTTACATCAGTTCCAAATTTCAAACAAAGAGCAGTATAACACTGTAGAAAATGAGATATTCCATGTTGCTATTAGGTGGCGCTATAACTGGCAGGTTGTTATAAAGATCTGTTCAGACATAGACTCTTAACACGCATGCCAAGTTTGAGCTCTATCATTGTTGCACTTCTTGTTCATGGCTACCTTCGGTGCTCAAGCTTTAATAATCCGGATGAAATGTTGTTTCGGATGAGGTTATGGTCAGAATAAAATGCTCACTATATCAGTGCTCTCATCAAATTATCAAAATGAGAGAGGGGTGGTGGGGCTTCATATTAATGCACAAACCAATGTGATCAGTTAACAAACTGCATCCAAAAGATTCACTTGTTTATTGTTTCGTTTAGTGCTGTAAAAAATAAATTGTTGCAGTACGTTCAACATGCAAAGAAGTTAGGATAAGACCAAGGAAGGACTTTTCTCAGTCTGTTATATTCCTGCCTTTTCACCTGTTTCATCGTTTTCCACCTGTGTTTGCTTCCGCCTCGGTCATGTGATCGGAGTTCACGTATAGTTAATTTATAATTATTTTATTTTACCTATCCAGTCTAAATTGCAAAATAATTTGTGAGCTTTCTATAGTTGTGGAAAACCATTTACAGATGGACGGCGTACTCCGTAGATCTGCAGACGGAATGGAAATGCCACACAAACGTAACAGACACACATGCAGAGACACAAAAATGGATGCCGACGAGTTGAAATTAAGACTTGTCCTTTGTATAAATAAATATGTATAAAATAAATGCTAATTCTGAAAAGCTGTGCTTGCATACATTAATACAATCTATTAATGTAAATTAATATTCTTGGTGTTTTTCAGGCTTTTAAACAAGAGATTAAACAAATTTGGGTTTGGGCCAGGTTAAATTCAGTCTGACCGGCCAGCAGCTGAGATTTAAGACTGTGAGGAATTGGAAGACCAGAAGTCAGCAACCATCAAACCTGACTGAATTGGAGATGTTTTGTAACGGTCCAAAAAAAACTGAATGCAGACATTAGCTAGGAGCTATAGAAAGCGTTTAGAGCAGGGGTCACCAACCTTTTTGAAACCGAAAGCATATGTATATAAATATATATATATATATATATTTTTTTTTTCCCCTTGTCCTGTCTTGCTCAAAAGCCATCACATGGGATAGTACATGCCTTGCTGAGTTGGACAGTTTTGCTTTCTCCAGGGGAGTAAAACGCCTGGTGTGGTGTTTTCTCCTCTGGATTTGAAAATTGAATGTATTTATTAAATATTTATTAGTTGTGGTTCCCACGAGTCAGTTTATAATAGTTGTGTCAGGACAAGACGTGTTGAACTGAAAGGGGCAGTGGGTAAAGGATTGGGGAAGGGTGAAGGTACACGAGTGAAAATGAAAGAAAGGAAGAGGAAAAGAAGAAGAGAGGAAAAAAAATAATTTAGAAGAGAAGAAAAAAATAGCAAATGAATAAAATAAAATAAATAAATACCTACCTGAACATGACGCATAAGTCCTAGTAACAGTTCATTTTGTCCATGTCCGTTTGTTATAGTTCATGTAAAACAGTTATTGCAGTTTGTATATTCAGGCACACATACATACATGTTTAAATATACATACATACACAGCCAATCTTTTTAGTGAGGTGATAATAATGTTGTACACTTTAAAATGTAACTCAGCTACATGGGAGGAATAATACATAACATACCAAAGATCACAAACCGCGAGCTGGACGAACCACACATATCTAACAAACAAACAATTGCAGCACACGGTGCCCAGGGACAGCAGACCAGTGGTCGACCAACTTCCCACGTATCACCCTCACTCCTCTATGCCCGAGTGCGCTGCGAGATCTGACACAGACCCGGCCCTGCAACCAGACCGAAGTAACCTGGTGGATCATTCCACCCTCCGTGGGTCGACATGACATGACATGAGGAGGGGGAGGCGACCAGGAGACCAGAAGAGGGCAGAGAGGGAGAGCGCACCAGGCGCATCGGAGTCACCCCCTCAGCCACAACCCGGACCCGCACCCACCACGACCAGCAGCCTCAGACCCCTCCCCCTCTCCCCCAGTCATCCATCCATCAATCATTCCATCCATACACCCATTAATACTCGAAGGGTGGTCAGTCACCGTCCAGTGGACCCGCACCCACCCGGGGATCCCACGAGCCCGCGCTGACGGAGGGCATATACCCACCCCGGACGGAAGACAGAGATGGCCGCCCACCCACTGCCCCCAGTTGGAGTGTAGTGTATGTGTTTGTGTATATGTTGAAGAGATAAGTTGCATTAAAACTGGGGAGTGATGTCCTGGAGCGTCACCGTTGGTTGACAGCTGACGTCCAGGCACCACCCCCCTTTCCTTGTGTGTCTAATATGTATGTAAAATAAGAGGGCAGTCAACTCCGCCCTAGAATTTTGGGGGGGCCACAAATCTGCAGCCCCACCCATCAGATGTGGACGGAGAGACTAGCCCTCCAATCCTAAATGTAGTGTGTCCTTGCAAGTGATATTTGGGGCACCGGGGGGGAGACCGGCTCCCGAAGCGGGTCAGTGCCAGATGTTATTGGTCCTCTAAACGCTCCAGGAGGCAGGCCCCTCTCCAGTGCCCTGAAGATGATGAGTGTCTAATTGAATTAAAACTGGAGGTCCCCTGGCCTGGAGTAGAGGGTCCCACCACAGAGACTGAGACCCCCGGGGTCCTATGTGTGGGGGTGGAGGAAATCTACCAGGAGCCGATGCGGGCACCACGCCGACGAGCCGACCGCCCCCCACCCAGGGGTGGCACTGCCCCCCGCCCCGGGGGACACGGTAGAGTCACTAAGGGGGGGACGCGGGTAACCAGGCGGCAGCTGCCCCCTTTCGGATCCCATCCATACTCATTCATTCACACTCATCCACCCACCCCTATGCCCACACATACACACGCATTCACCCAAACATACCCCCTATACATGCACACTCACACACACACCCATGCACGTCCAAGAACTGCTGGTCGCGTGTGCACGGAGTCAGCAGTACCTGAGTAGGAGACCCCGCCCCACCCAGCGCGGACAACCCCCATAGCCCCCAACCGGTCCCCGAGCCACCACCCACCACCACACCCCCAACCACCACCCGGCGGGCCTCGGTCGCAGCACGGGTGCGGACAGGCCCACCACCAGGCGGCCGCAAAGGCAGCGGCACTCGCGAGCACGGACCCCAGAGGCCCCCCCCCACACCACCCAAGAGGCCAATCCGACCACACCGAGCAGACCTGTGCATAAACGTAGGCACCACAAACAAAAAAAGAAATAACTCAATATTTTGTGCATCCTTGTATCCTGCACATAATAAATATCAGCCTCTAAACCTTTCTCAATGCCGGTGCGTTGTTTACAAACACTGCAACGGAGCCCTTTGTTTGGAACGCACGACCATGACGAAGGAAACGCAGGAAAAGAGGAAAGCGGGCAGGGGTCCTCGTCAGACTGAGACGCCGTGTCTCTCGCCCTCCGCTTCCCACTATCCTGCTGGCCAACGTGAATTCACTGGACAACAAACTTTGTGAGCTGCGTGCTCGGACTTTACACCAACGAGAAACACGGGACTGCTGCATTATTTGCATCACAGAAACCTGGTTATCCGCGGAGGTTCCAGACTCGGCCATTGAACTCTCAAAGTTTTCCGTGCACCGCGCGGACAGATCGAGAGAGCTCACGGGGAAAAGCAGAGGTGGAGGTGTTTGTTTCTTTATCAACAACTCGTGGTGCGATGAGAGGAACATTCACCGTATTAAACATTTCTGCTCTCCCGATTTGGAATACCTCATGCTTCTGTGTCGACCATTCTGGTTACCGAGGGAGTTTACAGCGGTCATAATCACGGCTGTTTATATTCCACCACAAGCCAACACAGAGCAAGCGCTCAGGGATCTGTATGACAATATAACCATGCAGGAAACCACACACCCGGAAGCCGCGTTCATCATAGTAGGGGACTTTAATAACGCCAACTTCAAGAAAATAACACCAAAATACTTCCAACACATCACAATAAACACTCGTGGAAACCGAATCTTGGACCATTGCTACTCTCCCTTCCGGGACGCCTACAGGTCCCTCCCCCGTCCACCGTTCGGCAAATCAGATCACTCTTCCATTCTACTTCTGCCCGCTTACAGGCAGAAACTGAAACAGGAAGCAACCACCCTCAGGACATTCCAAAGCTGGTCAGACCAATCAGATCACATCCTTCAGGATTGTTTTGATCACGTTGACTGGGATATGTTTCGGGCCGCGTCTGATGACGACATCGAAGCCTACTCAGACGCCGTGACATGTTTCATCAGGAAGTGTGTTGATGAAGTGGTACCGACCAAAACAGTACGGATTTACCCAAACGAAAAACCATGGTTAAGCGGCGATGTGCGCAAAGCACTAACAACGCGAGCCTCCGCCTTTAAGTCCGGAAATGCGGAAGAACAAAAACACGCCAGCTACAACCTCCGCAAAACAATAAAAACTGCCAAACGGAAATACAAGGACAGGGTCGAAGGACAATTTAGCACTAACAATGCAAGAAGCATGTGGCAGGGTATCAATAACATCACAGACTTTAAAAGAAACAAAGCTGCCACTGCAAACATTGCCGCCTCCCTTCCGGACGACCTGAACAACTTTTACGCCCGTTTTGAGACCCACAACACCCCCCGCACAGAGCACGCCCCCGCGGCCGATACAGAGACACAGATCAGCACACTCTCGGTCACTGTAGCGGATGTAACTCAGTATTTCAGCAAGTGAACATTCGTAAAGCTGCTGGTCCAGACGGCATTCCAGGTCGTGTTCTTAAGGTATGTGCACACCAGCTAGCGGGAGTTTTTACAGACATCTTTAATCTCTCCCTCTCCCTGGCCGTGGTTCCATCATGCTTTAAAACTTCAACCATTGTGCCAATACCTAAATCAGCCAAAGCCACGTGCTTAAATGACTGGCGTCCTGTTGCACTAACACCAATCTTCAGTAAGTGCCTGGAGAAGCTGATTAAGGAACACATCTGCTCTCATCTGCCTGCTTCACTCGACCCCTTCCAATTTGCATATAGGAGCAACCGCTCTACTGATGATGCAATCGCCTTCACCCTCCACACTGCTCTCTCCCACCTGGACAATAAGAACACATATGTGAGAATGCTATTTGCTGATTACAGCTCTGCATTCAACACAATAGTCCCTGCCAAGCTCATCTTGAAGCTCCAGTCCCTGGGTTTAAACACCTCACTGTGTAGCTGGATCTTGGACTTCCTGACGGGCAGACGCCAAGTGGTCAGACTAGGCAACATCACCTCATCCTCGCTGACCCTCAACACCGGTGCTCCACAGGGGTGCGTTCTTAGCCCTCTCCTGTACTCCCTGTACACGCATGACTGCACAGCCAAACACAGCTCCAATGTCATTGTTAAATTCGCCGATGACACAACGGTGGTAGGCCTGATCACAGACAATGACGAGACAGCCTACAGAGAGGAGGTGAGTGCTCTGACACACTGGTGTCAGGAAAATCACCTCTCACTCAACATCGACAAGACCAAGGAGCTGGTGGTAGATTTTAGGAGGCAGAAGAGAGAGCACACCCCCATCAACATCGCCGGGACACCTGTGGAACGGGTCAGCAGCTTCAAGTTCCTCGGTGTCCACATCGCCGAGGACCTCACATGGGATATACACACAGACGCAGTGCTGAAGAAGGCACAGCAACGCCTCTTCTTCCTCAGGCGTCTGAGGAAATTTGGAATGAGCCCCCAAATACTCCGCTCCTTCTACACCTGCACTGTGGAGAATATTCTGACTGGCTGTATTACTGTCTGGTATGCAAACAACACCAGCAGCAACAAAAAAGATCTCCAGAGGGTTGTGCGAGCTGGCCAGCGTGTTGTAGGAGGTGAGCTTCCCTCCCTCCAGGATATCTACAACAGACGCAGCAAGAGGAAAGCATTGAGAATCATCGGTGACATCAGCCATCCGAGTCACAGACTGTTCTCTGTGTTGCCCTCGGGCAGACGCTACCGCAGCATCCGGGCACGCACAAGCCGTCTACGAGACAGCTTTTTCCCCCAGACTGTCAGGCTGCTGAACACACAGAACTGACATTACATTTCATTGCACTCAATTTCGAACATTACACTGCAACAAACTGGACATTCATGCAGCATGCACCCGCACTTTAAATTATTTTAAATTATTTTAAACTATTCTAATTTCAGCAGCTGAAATCTGTTTTACTTAAACAGCCATCAATCCATTACATCTATAACAACCAACCTGCAACTCAGCATATTTATATTTATTGTTTAACGTATATATTGTTTCATGTCTTATCTGTATTTGTATGTTGTACTGTAAGTCTGCACTGACTGGAGCTTGCACCTAAGCTTTTCACTCACCACAGCTCACACGCTGCTGGTGATGTGACAATAAAAGTGATTTGATTTGATTTGATTTGACAGCAGACTTCTTGCCAGAATTTTTGCACTGGTGTACAAGACCAAAGAGCGTGTAGATAGTGGTGAACTGTATTGTTAGTGTCCGAGAGACCCATCTGGAACAATCTTTGACCTGTGTAGTGAGTTCGGTGAAGTATTTTATAATGTATTAGTTGTAAATTTGGGTTTGTAGATGCTTTAAACGTGTTTAAGCATATCCGGTTCCAGAATGGTTGATTTCCATTTACAGATAATAATAAATCATATAAATACAAAAAGTGAGCTAAGATAATTTTTTTTTTCATTGTTAACATTTTAACATTCACAATTTTTACATTTTACAAATGCATTGAACTAAACATGAACTGGAAACCAAATCTGGTTTCGGTGTCTTTCAGTTACTGGGAAGCCTGGCATTGCGTGCGGTTTACCAGTATGTTGTACTCTGAGTGAGTTTTGAGATGGTGTCGTGAAATGTCTCTCCACATTGTGCCATTTGTCCACCACCGCCACAGTCGTCGTGCAAATGAGACAAACATATGCTTCTTTCACAGAGATAAAAAAAAAAACCTTTACCTCGCATTCGTCGCGAATAATAAATGATCTTTCTATGAGTCAGTCGTCTCATTTTCTCTGTGCTGCTTAATTGTTTCGTCGTAGCGCATCATACTGACCTTTCCACTTCATATATATATATATATATATATATATATATATATAAATGATACATTTAAACAAGAATAGCAATCATATTAAATTAGTTTCAGCTCACTGGAAAGTGGTGCTATTTGAGCTATTTTTACTCATTTACTCCTGTGGTCCTAACGGGCGACAAGGTTGGAGACCCCTGGTTTAGAGGCTGATATTTATTATGTGCAGGATACAAGGATGCACAAAATATTGAGTTATTTCTTTTTTTGTTTGTGGTGCCTACGTTTATGCACAGGTCTGCTTTTGTTTAAATAATTCTTCCACACTTTCCAAATATCACAGTGTTTGTCTCCGATATGGTTTATTTAACTCAATTTGCTTTTTCAGGCAACCGATGATTTTTAAAGCAACGTCATGAACATTTTAAAGGGGTGTACAAACTTTTGCATAGCGCTGTTTGAGAAGTTGTTTAACAGACTTAACAAATCAGACGATGTCTCAATGCTCCATCAGTTAGTTTGACGACTCCATACCTACCATTACCATTGCCACCTTCTTTGACCTCCAACGACACCATCCGTGCTCGCTGATGTCTACTATGGAACATCAACAAACATGGAGGAGGAAATGTAGTATAAGACCCACCCAAAGAGCAGACTTTCCTGAAACCCCTTGATTGACACTTAAATTAAAGCATGAGGTGTGGCATGACCAGAGCTGCTTTGGAGGGTACGACCATCACCAGAAAGCCGCTAATATAAATGGAGAGATAACAGAGGAGTTTATGACTCTTGACTGATGCAGGAAAAACATTTAGCGGTTCTTCACTAACTCCTCTAGATTCTCCTCCGGGACAAACGTTCATTTTTTTAACTTATTCACAGTTTTCATTATTCACAGATTCTAACAGTTATGTTTAAAAAGTCCACCTCCATCAGGTTGCCAGACTGGATCTGTTTATCCCAGTTGACACAAACCGTCAAATTTGTTTCTAATCACAAAACCCCAACAAGCTAAGCTTAAAAAGATCACCTTCAGCCTTCAAGTAAAAACAGAAAAAGAACCGCTTTCTTCTCTTTTTTTTTTTTGCAGTATTTTGTTACCAGGAACTACTCCACCATCATTGCCTTTGCTGTTGGTGCTCTCTACAAGCCTGGGAACGGGTTCTCCATGATAGGGGCTCATACAGACAGTCCTTGTCTGAGGGTGAGAGTGACTGATTCCTACGGAATTAATTTTGTGGCAATAAAACAAACGCAATTTCAGCTAAAATGAACAAAAATAAACTAATCAAAACGATCAACCTGAAAACAAAAAGAACAAGTATTTACTATTTAAATTTAGAGTTTTGATTACACTCTCAGTGTCGATTTCGATTTCCTGAAAGCTTCTGGCACAAATCTCCCATGGGGGTAAAACACACTCATTGGCCAGTACGATTTTAGTTATTTTAGTTCCACGAGTGATTGATTTTTAACGATTGCATATTTATCTTTTGTCTCTATTTTAATCCTCAGTGCATTAAGTGCGCCGGTTATCACTGGCTCTTAATACCTGGGACTTCTAAAGATATCTCTCGGGAGTACTAGCACTTCTCTCATTGCTCAGAGCTTACCGGTACATACCTGGGCGGATTTAATTTGGGGGGACATGCCCCTGTACTTTTTAAAAAGGCTGTTTAAGTTCCCAGTTTTTACCGCTCCAAATTGTGGAGACAGACCATTTTGACGATATAAGTTCGTCTATTGGTTGCTGGCAGTTCTGTGGTAAAGTGTGATTGGCTGTCACTCCGTTTGAGTGACATGCCCTGAGCACAGATTTCTGTTATCGAGAAACTGCTGCATTCTGGGTATTTATTTAGCTCGAGTCCCATTAACTTCACTTATTTTAATAGCAGATGTTTATTTACATGTAAATCTCTCTGTTTATTTAAATTGTGCGTCCCATTGGCACACTTTTGTCATTTCCTTTTCAAATGTTTTCAAACCCCAGAAACTCACAATACTGCTCTTTCTAGTTCAAGTTCAAGTTCGTTTAATTTATATAGCGCTTTTCACAACAGACATTGTCTCAAAGCAGCTTTACAGTAAACCAACAAGTTTAAACTCAACAAAGTGAAAAGAAATGAATTACTAAGTGGTGTACATGTCCCTGATGAGCAAGCCTGGGGCGACTGTGGCAAGGAAAACTCCCTTTTGGAAGAAACCTTGAGAGGAACCGGACTCAAAAGGGAAACCCATCCTCATTTGGGTAACAACAGCAGTGTGATAAACTATGGTATAAACATATGATCTGGTAGTATGAACAGATAATGTAGTATCTTTCTGACCCCTCTCATCATAATCTGCTGCAGTAACAGTTATCAGCATGATAATAGTGCGTAAATACCAGAGATTAAGAAAAGATTTCTATCCATGTCAAAGTTTTTGAGTGTTGAAAGGTTGCAGCTGTTAAACAACCAACAACAAATCTTTAATAGATTTTAAATCTTTTGTTATATTTTCAAATGGATGAGCAGGAGCCAGGGGTCAGTGAATGCTTAAATGCAGCAGAAGTTCAAAAACTTAAAAACTAAACTCTACATGTTTACATGTTAAACTCTACATTCAATAAAAATGTGTAAAAAAAAAAAAAAAACATCCACAAATAAGAGAAGTGTTCTCTGGTGAAAAAACACTAAAGCAGCATCTGTTTCTGTTGGTTTCTGTACAGAAGCATACAGATCACGAACCATGATTTGCAAAACGTCACGGATTACATCACGGTCTCTCTACATGGTAGTGTCACAATGAAAACACTTTACGGGCAGACATCGTATCATAGATAAAAACAGAGAAAACAAAAGAAAGTGATCTTTTTGTGCAGCCATCTGGAAGTATTGGGCCGGTGGGTGCTGCATTAAAGCACATTTTTCTTATGAGAGGATCCTAACGTGACCTAACTATGTATAAAGATCAGCCTGTCAGTAATCACCATCCATCGAACGTTTATCACACACAGTGAATTCTGACATTAATAAAAACTCTGTTGATATGTTTCTTGTGTTCAAACCATACATTTCTTTCTAAAGATGGTTTAAAATATGCTATTTGTAAGTTCTTACAATATTTAAAGCTACATTTAATGCTTTTTAAAAACATTAGAACAGACCCTCTAATATATATTAAGTGGAAACACAGTAAAGCTTTAAAAAAAAAAAATCACAATATTATAAAGCACATTTAATACTTTTGAACACATTACTTTTCCATCACGTAGTACAGGGAAACCGTGACGTTCTGCTAATTTGCTGAAATCACATAAAAGCCGACCGGAGAGTGGTCCCAAGAACCAATGCACCATTTCTCCACAGCGTACTTGTGGTTAATACGCATAGATAAATATTGTTTTAACATTTGCGCATTTCATTTAATAACACTTTAGTTCAGCAGTATTAAATAAAACTGCTTCTTCATTTATTAATCATCTTGTTCCTTTTTGGGTTCACAGGGGTCTGCTGGTGCAGCTCACTTTAGGCGAGAGGCGGGGTACACGCATTCACACAAGGGGAATTTAGATTATTCACTTAACCTGATGCATATTTTTGGGTTTGTGGAGGAAACCATTGCAAGCACAGGGGGAGAACATGCAAACTCCTTCCAGGAAGGTCACCGGTGAGCCTCGAACTGACAACCTTCTAACTGGAAGACCACAGTGTCTCACCATGACTCCATTTGTAGCTTCCTGTTTGCTAATTATTAATCAAATACATTTTGTACTTCTTTATTTTAAGTAATTTTATGCACAGACTCAACTTATCTTTAGAGGAAATCGCAGCTCTTTTTTTACTGAGCCATAATTACAGCCTGGAATCTCTGCATTTTATGTTCCGACCTCCATGAAAGAGAGTACAGGCACTTCTTGTTGTCCACTTAAAGCACTGTTTTTATCTGAATATCAGATAATAATTTGGAAGAAACAGCTCGTCCAGCAAAACAACTCATTGATTTTACTTTAAGCTGGAATGACTACGTTTGCAATAATAGTGGATTCAATTGATACAAGACGTTTATTTCCCAAATCATGTGTTGTACTTTCAGCAAGAATGATGAGAGATCGAGCACGTGACATTCCAAAAACTTTATTGGAACAATATTATTGTGCTTGTTCGATCATTTCAGCTGGCAGAAATATAACACAAAATACTCTATATGAATATTTTCATGTAAAACTGTGAGGTTTATGTTTTCCTTCCCCCTCATGTAAAAAAGTGACTTAGCTTTACTCTTCTGCTGTTAATATAGGAGCGACGTTGTTCGGAGTGCTTACTACTGCTCCAGGATCTTGAAACCCTTCTCCTTTTCAAATGAATCACTAACAGTTCATTGAGCTTCATTGGTTCAGATTCGTACTAGCCAATGAGTGCAATGTTATCCGCGCCCAGAATGACAAATGTACATTTCAACATCACAAAGAAAAATTTAGCATAAGGCTGAGTGCTTCATCAAAACAAGATGCGAAGACTAGAGTGTATTAAAAATCAAAGTTGATTTGACTTTTTTTTTTTTCCAGATCATTCTTTTTTTTGTTTGTTGTTGCTGAAATTGCTTTTGTTTTACTGGCACCAATAATTTCTGACATTCTATCATAGAGTTTGAATCATTTTCAGCTGTAATCTCGTGTCCGTGCATATTCAGGTGAAGCCACGCTCTCAGAAGAGCAGATTAGGATTCTTGCAGGTTGGCGTGGAATGTTATGGAGGTGGGATCTGGAATACCTGGTTTGATCGGGACCTTACTGTTGCGGGTCGAGTCATGGTTAAGGTAAGCACGTATGATGCAGAAGAGAAAAGCAGACACTTGATTTTTCTTATTGTATGTGTTTGTGTAGAGGGACGGAAAGCTGCTGCAGCATCTGGTTCATGTTCCCAGTCCCATCCTCAGGATACCACATCTGGCCATTCATCTACAGAGAGACATCAACGACTCGTTCTCCCCCAACAAAGAAATTCACCTGTAAGCTCCGATATATGCTGCTGCTGTTAGAACACAGATGGAGATATGACGACTCTATAAAGTAATGTCTATAGTCTCGCTCACTTAAACTGACTCAACTACATTGTTAGGTCTATAATCCATTCTGATCCAAAAGCGGGTTCCAGCTGTGTTTCAGAGCTTGCGGGAACTTTAATTATTGAATAGAATTCGTTTCTAATTAACCCTTTAAACCTTTGTTACATAATGTGATGCTTTAGTTCTTAGCATTTAACATTAGTGTAAAAAGTATGTTCATTGTAATCCTACTTAGACCCTTTGCAACACAACATGGCCTCAAGAAGTGCAACACTGTTTAATATATTCAGAGTTATTATATGTACACTTTATAAATATATACATAATTATTCTCAATCTGACAACTCTATGCAAATCAGAAAAGGATTGTGTTTATTGCCAGCAATGGCAAAGGTGTCAGCAGTCTTGGGGTGTGCAGATATATACACGAGTATAAGTACTGCAAATTTAACAAAAAAAAAAAAAAAAACATTTACACAAAATGAAATGATGTTGTCTCATGTGATCATCTCAGGGTAAAAAAGATAGGCCTTAAAAAGTCTTACATTTACTTCCATTTGCAGTTGTAGGTGAATTCATTGTTCACAGCTCCAAAGCTCGCACATTTGGCTCATTTATTAAACAAAGGTGGCTGGAATAGCAACCACAAAGATAGTACTTTTTGTCATGTAGTCATTTAAATATGATAAAAACTATTGATTTACAAAGATGAACATGTGTCTAGTTTTACATGAAAAATGCACCATTATTAGTCGTATAACAGTAAAGTTTCACAAGGGATTCTCTCATGAGAAGAACCTCTTTATAAAACTGCATTTTTAAAAGTTGCCAAATTGAGAAATCCATCGTTTCGTGTTAGATTTCATGTCAGAATTGCAGATGTACACTACCGTTCAAAAGTCTGGCATCATTTAGAAATTTCCTTATTTTTGAAGGAATTTTTTTAATGAAAATAACTATAAACTGATCAGAAATAAACTCTATAAAGTGTTAATGTGGGAAATGACTATTCTAGCTGCAAAGGTCTGTTTTTTTTTCAACACAGGTGTATAGAGGCCCATTTCCAGCAGCTACCACTTCAGTGTCTAATGGTACAATGTGTTTCTCAATAGAATAGAATAGTATGACTTTTATTGTTACTATACACATGTACAATTTGCATTATAAACATGTACAATGAGATTAAGAGCATCTCGCTAGTCAGTGCAACACATAGTAAAAGAAAAAAACTATAAAGTGTCATTGTGGCAGAAGCTAAAGGATGATTAGAAAGTCTTTGTGCATCCTTTTAGCACCACTGAAAAGAGTTTAGCTGCTTAGAGAAGCAACAAAACCCTGAGATGGAGCTAAATACTAAATCGTACAGTAAAGGAAGATGTGAGGAGCACTTCTATAAGAGCAGTTTAGAAGTTTAACAACTTCTTCAAAGGCTGGTGAAAGGGTTTCAAGGCCACAGAAAATACATCATCTGAGCGTTCTTGGTGAGGGAGCTCTTGGGTGTCACCAGAGCGTTACAGGGGGCAAACGGAGTACTGGATCATTCAAGAGCTTTCACAGTTTTTCTGTTTTTCTAACAGTGCTCCTTTATTGGCTACTGCTGTTCAAGAGGAGCTGGAGACCGGATCTGTTTCCACTCAAGATATTTCTAGAGCAACATGTGTGGTAAGATCCCCAAATTACTACAGAGGAGAACCGGTATATACACTGCTTCAGTGGTGTAGTGAAAGTCATTTGAATAATTTAAAGTAATTTGATGCAGTTCTATTTGAATACTACTTTTATCAATAGAATGGAATTTTGAGGAGGCAGGAGAAATTGATTTTCATCTTTTGATCCTATGTGACTTAATTTCATTCAGCCTAATGTTAAAAAACTCTTCAAAAATGTGTTAGAAACTGGTTGATGCAGTGTAAAGAAGTCACATCTGCGGTCAACTGAACCTTCGAGTACTAAGGAAATGCACTGCCACCTGCTGGCAGCTGGTTGAAATGTGTGCACATGCCTTGTGGTTTCTTGTTTCAAACTCTGAGAAATCACAGAAATTCTAAGATATCTACAGATATCTAACCCTAACCTCTCTCCAGTGCATGTTTAGCGAGAGGCGAGGGTACAATGTTACCCTGAATAGGTCTCCAGTCCATCGCAGAGCAACACACACTCAGAATTTAGAATATTCGATTAACCTAACCGCATGATTTTGGGATTGTGGGAGAAACTGGAGTACACAGAGGACAGGGAGAACATGCAAAGGTCAACGGCGAGCCTCGAGCCGACAACCTTCTAACTGGAAGACCACTGTGCCACCGTGCCGTTCTAGCCTAATTCAGTGGTTCCCAAACTTTTTCCAGCCGCGTACCTCCAGCTACCAATGTCTCTAAATAAGTGACTATAAATAAAATGATAAATAAATACTAAACGACCATATTTTATAAATACCGATTCTCTTTTTATAAGTGAAATGATCATCTCTCTGTTTGATGTGATGATGGGTTTTCTTGGGCAGAGACACAGAGAGATGTTTGGTTCGTTTCATTTGTTTCTCATTATCAAATAAATAAATAGTAATGGAAATCAAATGTGTTTTCTTTGCAGTTAATTAAATTGATATGACACAATTTAACATCGATACAGAGTTTTTCCAGAACATAGAAATATTGTAAAAGCAGGGTAATAATTTTAAATTTAATGATATAATTGTCTGTGTTTCTCTTTCTACATTTGAGGGTAATATGTCTCTTCTCTTTCACAAATAAAGCTCGCGCTCGGATTTTAAATTAATAATCAGAGTTTGATTGTCGTACATCCTGCACATTAGAACTGTATACCACCCGGACCGTCGTCCACTCTATGTATAATGTTAAAAATACAGGTATATAAAAGCAAACACTTTTTTGTTCTATAAAATAAAAATAAGAAACACAAAACAATATGGTCCTCAACTGCAAGTAGATCTTTTTTATTATTAAAAACGCAAGAAAAAAAGCAATGAGTACCATTAAAGTACCGGATCGAGAAGTGGTATTGGCTTTTTTGTATTTCCTTGAATACAGGAAAGAAGTTTGAAAAGGGGCAAAACTGAAGCTTATTTCAATCGGATTTTATTTTGAACCAAAGTCTTCATATTATTTGTCAATGGCCTGTTTTAGTCAAGCAGGAGTATATATATATATATATATATATATATATATATATATATATATATATATATATATATATATATATATATATGTTTTACTACGGTTAAATGTTTTATTCTTCTTCCGGCTTCTTCTTCTGACAAAGAAACGAATGCTACTCCTCTTAGCCCGTTCAAGCTACAGCCGTAAAGTTTGGCACAATATCCAAACTGGTTTGACTTGAGATGCTATTTTAAGACCTGTACCACGAAAGGAAGGCTGGGAAGATGCTGACAATGCTGGAAAATGTTCCAGTGACTATACATGGGGTGAACTTGAGAAACTCGTAGAAACTTCGAAACTTGTCTCAGTGAGTAACAGAACAAACCCCTATGTCTTTATGATTTTCCTAAGCTGAGATGGAGATATGGCAAATTGGTTACTGATGACTGACAGCCAAAAAGCACCGTTTAAAAAGATATTCACCGGCTTTATCCAAAATAACACAAAATCAAGGATTGCTCAAGAAAGATGAGACGCATCAATAGTGAAGCTACGGTTAAGCTTTAGGGATTCATCGCGAGCTATTAATAGCCTTTTTAGAAGGCAAAAAGCACCTCAAACAAGTAAAGATTCGGTAAGAATGTAACTTTGTAAAAGTTGTGAAACTATGATTGGATTGATGGGAGTTTTAAATAGCCTGCGTTTGAGGAGTTTAAAGCATGATTAAACTCAAAGAGGACAAGGTTTGAGAGAATCTTGGATGTTTTCCTGAGTTTTGGGGGCAGTGTTTCACAGTTTTGGGGGAAACCGTTGGTCTAATCAGTCTGTGTGTGCAGTGTGAGCCAACATACGAATACGTTTAGGAGAGATAACAATATTTTGGCTTTGAACAGCCAACATAAAACAAAAAAGTATTTTCTAATTTTGTCCTTCCCTTAGCTCTCGCCCTCACCCAGAACAAACCAAATCTGTGCTCTTCTGGCATTCTATTATTAGAACCCCCTGCTTTTCCCTTTGATGCGAATCAGGAAGTGATTGATCCCGCAGTAGACTGACCTCTAGAGCACATGTGTCAAACTCAAGGCCCGCGGGCCAGATGTGGCCCGCCATGTAATCAATTTGGCCCGCGAGAGCTTAAAAGTTTTGAGTGTCTAAAAAAAGAAAAGAAAACGAAAAAAAAACTTCATTCCCCACAATGCCTTTGGACTTAGCCAAAACATTAGCGATGTGTTAGCGGAGAAATCATTGTAAATATAATGTTTATACTGTATATAATAGCATAAGCATCATCTTAGTAATAGTAATATGTGATTTATTAGTGTTTGAACAGTTTTTTTTTTTAACCGTGTTCTGTCCTTGATTCTTCTTCCGCATTCGCGCAAGTGCGTCTTTTTTTCCTTATTTGCTTGCATTCTTTCGCCATTTTTATCACACTAAACTGTTCAATGTCAGTACCAAAACACTTGTAAATAGTGAAAGAAGATGTTTATACCATTATCGAGAGCCCCTGTGAGTTGTGAAACACAAACAGCAACAGGAGGGGGCGTGTCACTGTCTCAATCACAGTCATATGTAATTAAAGTTTTTATACACAGGGATTATCCCCAACAATAATGTTTTTCAATATATGTATAGTGTAATTTTTGACATTACATTATATTGCTTTAAAACGGCTCTTTATTCCAACAACATATTGCTTCATTTATTTTTATCATTTGCTGAGGTCTTCAGCTGGACAGGAACTACTCTACAATATTCCACAGCTGAAAAAAAAACACCTGGACCTTTGTAGATAAAACAACCTGTAAAATTGACACTGAAAGACTATTCAGACGTTTTGGACAGGATTCATTTTTTTTGCCCTGGTCCAGGATTGAGATTGGGACAGTTTGATCCTTCATTAATAGAGTTGTGTGGTTTTTGATAAGCTGACAAAAATCAAAAGGATTTATATTAGAACAACAAGCATACAATTGTTTCTATGCAACTGAATTGTCACTTGAACAATTTATAAATAATGAGTTCCCTTTCAGTCGGTCCCGGAGACGTTAGTCGGGATTAGACCGACTGAATGGGAGCAAATCTCTGTGAGAGCGACTGACCGAATACTTTAAGGGGCAAATAATTTGCAGGCGTAGGTGATTGATTAGCAATCAGCCGGGTATAAAGCCGGGCGTGACCTACGCCTCAGTATGCAATTTTCCTTCGGAGAGGACTGAGTGTGACTCTCTTCTCCATACTTTGACGCGAGCTAAAGTGATTAGAGGGTTGCTTACCTCGAGCATTCCGGTGTTTTCCTCTGCTAGCCAGATTAACAAGCCACCGTACAGCTGCCCCTTTTGATCCTTTGGCATAAGCCTGTCCAGTATTCGCCGTTTTAGCGCTAATTCTGTCATCTTCACGACACGATGAGCAAACGTGCACTATGTGCACTATTCCTGGCTGTTGTGGGCTTTCTCGTTGAAAAGACGGTCACAGGAGTTGCGCGGAGTGTTGGTTTCCAGCACACTGATGCGGCTCTCGTGAAGCGTGAGTGTTTGCACTGCAGCACTCTGCGGAGTCGCACGCGGAAGTTTTGGGTAGAGCGGCGTCAGGTGATTCCTCACGTCATCCCAAAACACTGAGTGTGCTTCTCGTCTGGTCTGCGGTTGAATTGGACAGTGCTTCTGCGTTGCCCGGTACCTCGTATGATCCTGTAGACGATCTGCTCTCCCACGCAGCATCGGAAGGGGCGCGGCTTTCGGTTCTCCAGTTCAGCTGCCTCCTCCGGGATTGCAGCCGAGCTGGAGCCTGAGGCGTTCGCGGTGCTCTCACAAGCCGCAGCCTCGATCGCCGGGAGGTGACTCCCCCCCCCCCTATTCAATGCAGCAGATAGGGGCTACTCTTCGATTCCCAGAGTGGGCAGGCTGTCGCGGTGCTTACCCCGACAGCGCTGCTGCTTGGCGGTCTCGCTCGAGTGTTCCCGCCAAAGCTGGGAGGTTTTCGTCTGCAGCTTATTCAGCTGCGGGTCAATCTGCTGCATCATTGCACCTTACAGGTCCTCCGTGACATGCACCAGGGTGGTGGTGACCAGCAGTCTCTCTGAGACTCGCTTTCAGCCGCTGATTTGCCGCCTAGTGCTACAAAGATCAGCCGTGCTGAACATCGGTCACGCAATGTCCACGCTTGTGGTCCAGGAACGCCATCAGTGGTTAGAGCAGGCTTCAATGCGTCCCGAGGACCGATTTCGCCGTGGAGATTTTCGTCAAAGGTCTCCATGATCAGGAAGCAGGCGGAGGGTCTGGGTATAGTTCCACGACAGAAGCAGCGGGCTCGTTGCTACTGTGCCAAAACCCTCTCCGCCTGTTCGCTGCCAAAGAGTACGTTTCCCGTTATGATTTACTCCTTCGACCTCTGGTCCAAGGAAAACCCCTGCATGCGGAAGACAGAGCAAACCTCGGAGGTTTTCGAAAGCAGACGAGAGTTTCTAGTGAAGCTCCCCTGAGGTTGGCAACTCTGAGGATATAAGTTCTTTCCGAGTCTTGATACCAACCCAGCTCCCCTTGGAGGGGGGGGGGGGGAGTCCACCACACGCACCTCGCGGCCGTCCTCCGGGATGGCGGCACCTACGTGTTGGGAAGAACTCGTTTCCCACCCGAGAATAGCGGACTCGCATGCCTACGGTCTGGGGTGTATCTTCCTCATTTCTGACAAAGACCCCGTTTTGGGCGCGAGTTCCGCTGGCCATGGCAGAGAGCGAGGGGGCTCAGCTCCCCCTCCATCATCTGACCATTCCCCAGGGTCCATCCCTGGTGATTCTGCCTGCAAGTCCGCCTCTTGGCGGCCCCGTTATGGTGACCATCGGCACGTCCCGACCGTACCCCTGTCTGCTTACCTGGGAGCCGGGCAGAAGCTTCTCGGGGTCTCACAGTGGGTGGTCCGGACAATCCGGCAGGGCTATACGATTAGTTCGTGAAGCCCCCAGGTTCAAGGCGTGGTGGCTAGGCCTTGCTGGCCGCCCTGTTGGCGGCGTCCTCTCGACCAGTGGTCACACTGAAGTTATTCAGAGGCTCCTGGGGCATATGGCAGCCGCAGCCCCAGTTATTCAGAGGCTCCTGGGGCATATGGCAGCCGCAGCCCCAGTTATTCAACTCGGGCTCCTGCGTATGTGACCACTGCAGCTATGGCTTCTCTCGCGAGTTCTGAGTTGGGCATGGCGTCGGGGAGCTCTCCGCTTGTCCACGACAGGTGCGCTCCCTGACCTAAAGGTCTGGAAGTCGGTGCACTTCCTGCGATCCGGAGCGCCTCTAACGAGTCCCTCCAATCGCGTGGTGGTCACCACAGACGCCTCCAAGACCGGTTGGGGCGCCGTGTGCGGATCCCGCCGAGAGTCTGGCTCCTGAAACGGACAGGTTTCTCGCTGGCACATCAACCGTCTCGAGCTAGTTGCAGTCACCCTGGCTCTGCGGCGCTTCGGCCCGCTTTTTCCAGGGTCGGCACGTGCTGGTCAGGACAGACAGCACCGCGGTTGTAGCGTACACCAACTACCTGGGCGGTGTACGCTCCCGTGGCCTGCACTACCTCGCCCAACGACTGCTCCTCTGGAGTCAGAGTTGACTTTGGTCGCTCAAAGTCAGTCACATCCTCGGGGAGTGCAACAGGATCGCGGATTCGCTGTCCAGATTCCACCCCACGGCAGGAGAATGGCGACTCCATCCTCGGGCTGTTCAGCAGATTTGGGACCACTTCGGTTCCTTTTGAGCCCTTGCACTCTGCGGAGCTGCGTGTCCTCTCACTGAAGACCGCAGTCCTGCTTGCTTGGCCTCAATTAAGAGAGTGGGAGATCTCCAGGCACTGTCCGCCGACGAGTCCTGCCTGGAATTCGGCCCTGACTTTCCCTGGCTACCACCAGGCCCAGGCCCGGATTCATCCTCAAGGTCCCATCCATCCCCTTCCGGGACCAGGTGGTGACCCTGCAAGCTCTGCCCCGGGAGGAGGCAGATCCAGCCCAGGGTTCGTTATGTCCAGTAAGAGCCCTTCGGATCTACCTGGACAAAACCCGGGAGCTTTGTTGTTCTTAGCAGCTCTTCATTGGTTTCGGAGGCCAGCGTAAGGGTTCCGCGGTCTCCAAGCAACGGTTTGCCTACTGGCTAGTGGAAGCGATTCGCCTTGCTTATAGGCGCCTGAGGTTCCCTGCCCTCTCCATCTGAGGGCCCGCTCCACTCGCGGCATTGCTGCTTCATGGGCATTGGCTAGAGGGGCCTCACTCGCCGACATATGTAGAGCTGCGGGCTGGTCTACACCCATCACTTTCTTCAGGTTTTACTACCTTGACGTGGGCTCTGTTCCCTCTGCGGTCCTGAGTGGTGGCAGTCACCCTTAGGGAACGGAGCGGGTGTACGCTTGCAGTACTCTCCTTGTCATTGGAGAAATACACCTTCTTGAGCTCCCCCCTTCGGGCGGCTCTCTCATCCTCCCCCCTCCAGCATCTGACTGAGCGGAGCAGTCACCGCTGCTAGGTTCTGTAGTGAAGGTTTTGCCTCGGCCTGGCCCCTGCAAAACTAGGGTCCAGATCTGGGAGTCCCTTTTCGGCGCTCCCTTTCTATGTTTTTCTATACAGCTCCCCTTCCAGGCGGCTAGTATGAACCCGTCCCATTACACCCCTTGCCTTGGTGAGTAACGATGACATTCCGTCTCTGCTGATTTTGTCTTGCAGAACGATGACCCGCTGGTAGCCCTTCGGGCCTCGACGCGATCTCCGCCACTCCTCCCTGCGGGTCGAGGGGTGCCTCCTTCTGGTCGTCAGCAACAACCGAGGACAGCTAAGCTCTCAGTGTTGGACGACTTTCCCATCAATGATAATTCCAGGCAGGGGCAGAAGGAGTTTCCATTCAGGTAACCACGGCCTTATACTAACCCCTATTGCGTCTAGGGCCGGCCTGTTTGGATGGACTTCGGGCATGGACCTTTATAGAGGCTCCCATTCAGTCGGTCTAATCCCGACTAACGTCTCCGGGACCGACTGAAAGGGAACATCTAGGTTACTTGCGTAACCCCACGTTCCCTGAATAGGGAACGGTGACGTTACCCTTCGCCATGCCTTAGAAGTCATGGATCTGAGGTGCTGGGAGGTAAGTAGGTCTTGCTCCTCGGAAAATTCCATACTGAGGCGTAGGTCATGCCCGGCTTTATACCCAGCTGATTGCTAATCAATCACAGACGCCTGCAAATTATTTGCCCGTTAAAGTATTCGGTCAGTCGCTCTTACAGAGATTCGCTCCCATTCAGTCGGTCTAATCCCGACTAACGTCTCTGTTCCCTATTCAGGGAACGTGGGGTTACGCAAGTAACCTAGACGTTATTTAACATTAACATTAAGGAGTAGTTACATTTATTTTACATTACATTCGATTACATTGTTTTACATTTATTAGTTACATCTGGCTTTTTGAGGACAGCCATTATGCTAATGTGGCCCTCGGTGAAAAATGAGCTTGACACCCCTGCTCTAGAGGCTGACTCCTGAAGTTGACTTGTTAAAATGCCCAAATGTATAGCTAAAAAAAGCATGTTTACTCCACATGTTTTTCAATATATATTGCTTTTATTTTATTTATTTATTTTTTATTTCTTCTACATTTTAGTTAAATAAGGGGTGTGGTCTCTTCAGTAACAGCCATTGACTGTATATAACTTTAGCCAATCAGGTATCTTGGCAATGGCCACATCCCAAATCTCTGGGAACACCCAGTTTGAGAGAATACCTTTCATGGGAAAGCTATGGAAGAGATCACTGTTCTAAACAGTCAATAGTTCCGCTAAGCGATCTCCTCGTAACAACAGCTGTGTGTTTCCTAACAGATCTTTTTCTTTTCCTTTTGGCTGTTCCCATTTTAGGGGTCGCCACAGCGAATCATCCTTTTCCACCTAACTCTGTCCTCAGTATCCTCTACTCTTGCACCAACTACCTTCATGTCCTCTTTCAGCACATCCATATATCTCGTCTTTGGCCTTCCTCTTGACCTCTTGTCTGGCATCTCCATCTCCAACATCCTTCTACCAGTATAACCACCATCCCTCCTCTGCACATGTCCAAACCATCTCAATCTCACCTCTCTGACTTTGTCTCCAAAACAACCAACCTGAGCTGTCCCTCTGATGTTTCTCGTTCCTAATCTTGTCTATCCTCGTCACTCCTAAACGGAACCTCAACATCCTCATCTCTTCTACTTCCATCTCTGCCTCTTGTCTCTTCCTCACTGCTACAGTTTCTACTAGTGATGGGAAGTTCGGATCATTTTACGGATTCGGTTCTTTGAGTCTCATTCAGTAAAATGAACGGATCTTTTTTCGAGTCATTTCGTTCATTTTACTAAAATATCAATAAATGTTGTGTGTACTTCCACATCTACTAGCGTTTTATACACAAACGCGAATCACACTACAAATAAGACAAAACTATAATGCTAAATTTAAAATGAATATCAATATATTACTAAAACCTACCTGGGTCTTTTAGTCTGGTTTACCCAAACTCTGATCTGTCTTCTTTAGATTTAAATCTCTTTTGTTCGACACAAAATTACTTCTCTCAGATGTTAACGTGTGCAGTCCGTGCACTCAGTTCCTGACTGGCTTCTTTAGCACTTTTGTCACGTGACCGCTACAGTGCCGGGATCCGAAAAGATTCGTTCTTTTAGCGAGTCCGGGTCCTTTCGGTCTTTTCTCTTTCCGGCTCATAATTTGCTAAATGTCCAATAATTTGTTTGTTACATTGTGATTTTAGTGTTGATATGTTAATGTTATTTAGTATCTTTAGATTCTAATTTATTTTTTATTTATTATTATTATTATTATTATTATTATATAGCTTTTTGGCACAAACGTGTTATTTATTTTAAAACTTATTTGTTTAACTTTACAGCTTGATTTGCACTTTAAATGTCTTCTGTTGTATAAGTATATTTTGATTTATCTTTTTAAGGTTGTATTTAAAAAAAGTAAACAATCCAAGAGTGTGTATTAAGTATTTATAATATCTGAAAATGATTTTATGAACAAATTAAGTCTTTATTAACACATTATGTGTTGAGCACCAAAAACTGTTAATAGCAGTAGTAGTAATAAATATAAAAATAATAGTAATCGTTCACTAATCATGAACTAATATTTGCATACTGACTTTGCCTAACGTTGTGGCGCGGTCACGTGACAAAAGAATGAAATGACCCGGACTCGCTGAAAGACCTAATCTTTCGGAGAGACTCGCAAAAAGACCTAATCTTTTCGGGTTCCGGCTCATGGCCGCTCCGTAATGTTAACCAATGCAGCATGAGCCGGAAACAGAAAAGATTAGTTCATCTTTCGAGTCATTCGGGTCTTTTCGGTCTTCTGTCATTGATGATGAACGGGTTACGCTCGGAAAACCACAAGAATGATGCGCATGCGCCAATGAACGAATCCCTCTCCAACACGACTCATTCATACGGAGTCACATTAAAGATTCGTTCAAAAAGAACGAATCGTTCTTGAACGACACATCACTAGTTTCTACCCCATATATCATAGCTGCTCTCACTACGGTTCTGTACACCTTTCCTTTGATTCTTGCTGACACTCTTCTGTCAAACAACACCCCTGACACTTTTCTCCATCCACTCCAACCTGCCTGCACCCGTCTCTTCAATTCTTTTCCACACTCCCCGTCACACTGGACTGTTGACCCCAAATACCTAAACTCCTGCACCTTCTTGACCTCAGCCCCCTGTAACCTCACTGTTCTACTTCCCTCTCTCTCGTTCAAAACCCTTATATTCTGATATGTATATGTATTGTTTCCTAACAGATCATAAATACAATATTCCCCTGGCAAAAGTCTTTTTGATTGCAAACTTGAATTACATTTGATCAGTAGGTTTTGCCAAGCTTGAAATAAGCAGCAATTCATCTGCATTTAAAGGCATGGTTGCATATAGAGGAAGTGAAATATCCCTGATTTTTATTTTTTTTATTCCTCTTGATTGTGTATGTAGGCAGAGAAGCACCATCCTGTGCTGATCCAGAAGCTGTGTGAGCTGCTCGGGGTGGAGCCGAGCGCTCTGCTGGACTTTGAGCTCTGTCTGGTGGACACCCAGCCTGCTGTAAGTCTCTGTCTTTCTAGCACTTTCCTTTTAGGTTCACATTAGTACATCACATAATGGTGGCAAAATGGAAATGTTTATGCAGATGAAATTAATGCAAAGACCCGGAACATAGACCTGTTCACTCAGACTATTAAATGAAGATTTTATACTTCTTAATTAGAGCTGAGCACGTTAACATGTTAATGATGCATTAAAGTCTTAAAAGGGAAGTGAATCTGAATAATTACTAATAATTACTGCATGAATGGATTAAGTTGTTTGTGGCTGTAAACGACTAAATTGTGATCTGATTTGTGTTGCAAAGGTGCTAAAGCGATTACAATCTTCATCTGTGATTACCTTAGTTACCGTACCTTAGCGTTTGCCATTTGATTTGATCACTTTGTCTCTGAGAAATATCAAATATGGTCACGTGGTCTTTCCAGCATGCTGTCTGATTTACATTTCAACTGGACCCTCCCGTGGGATTGGACTTGGATCGGGATGGTACTTTAGGAGGAAACCAAGAGGAACTCGTGGCTATTTGTCTATGAATATGCAATTCAGTCTTGTCACTAGTTACTCTCTAATCACTTTCTACACTAAAGCAAGAACTAAAGCATCACATTATCTAACAAAGGTTTAAATAGTTATAGATAATGAGTGCATTTGAATGAAATGAAATAACCTTTATTTGTCACATACACTGTTACGTACAGAGAAATAAGACCCCTCTGCCCACAGACATAGACAAGATGAGAATAGCCCAGTGTTGAGAGGTAGCATTTGAGAAAGAAACAGAGAAATGGGCATACATTGGGTAAGGTAGCTCAAAAAGAGCCTTTTCCACACTGTCCTTCAGCCTCCTGCTCCCATTAACGCTGTACTCATGGCCGTTCAGATTACAGCCGTTGATAGAAGCTAGTGGAGGTGTTGTGAGAGCGAGCAATGCGGAGCGTCTCATTATCTCGCTCTCTCAGGGGAATATTTTGACTCCTTTTGTGGCCTTCAAGGCCAGAGGAGATAAGGGAAAGCCAGATGAGCGAAGTTAATTTGGGTCAAAAGCTGTGAATTTGCTTTTGACTGATTTTTACTGTCCCTCACCGGTCTCCATTTTATGCAACTTTTTTATCCAATTTATTTCTATAGTTGTTTACAATTGTTAATACATATGAATTTTTTTGTTACATTTACACTCCACAATGCGATTAATCACAATTAAATATTTAGATATTCCCAGCACTAAAATTAATTTCATAATGTTTTACATTGTAGTTTTTGTATGCGCGGACACACACGTGTAATAAAATGAAAACGTGCACAGATTGCAGAAGTTAAACCTCATCACTGAAGCTCAACTGCATTTGGTTCTAATCTGTTGCTGTAACGAAACGTCCCATGCGTCACTAAAATTTTGCATCCTCGTAATGTTCCGTAATCACATCAATTGAATAAATAAGTTTAAAAATGCAAACAGCTCTGAGCGTGCAGTTGGGTCTCTGGGGCTGCAGCTTCTACAACCTCAAGCAAAGCCGCCTCCAGGACTCCCAGCACATCAAAGGAATGGAGAACTTATTGCAAAGTCGTCTACACGTAAAATAACGGTCAGCGCTGAAACTATTCCTAGGACGATTCAGAATGTTTTTCTGTGATCTGCAGACCCTGGGAGGAGTCTTTGAGGAATTCATCTTCTCTCCTCGTCTGGACAACCTCCACAGTTGTTACTGTGCCCTGACCGTATGTTTGAAACCTCAGAGAAGCCTCTAAGAAATGCTTCAAGGGTTAAGGAAAAGTGGATGTGTAGTAGTGTTCTGTCTCATAGGCTCTAATGGACTCCAGCACGCCTGATTCCCTGGCCAAAGATCCCAATATCCGGATGGTCACACTGTATGACAATGAAGAGGTGAGGCAGGGATGCGAATCAACATCTGAATCTGTGCATTTCCTCTCGCAGATAACGTCTATGTTCTTCTGTCTGCAGGTGGGGTCTGAAAGTGCTCAGGGAGCGCAGTCGAACCTGACCGAGCTGATTCTGCGCCGCTTGGCTTCGACTCCTGATAATCTCACAGCATTCCAAGAGGCGGTGCCGCTGTCTTACATGATCAGCGCTGACATGGCTCATGCTGCCCACCCCAACTATCTGTAAGTGTGCAGATCACTTTCTGTTGTAATCCTTCAAATGAGGATTTTTCTTAAAGGCTGGGTTATATGTTTTTCAGGCATATCGTGTCGTTTTATCACACATTCAAGTAACCATTTCACCTACAGTTGGATTGTAATCGCTGTATTTGTCATAAACAACCTCAAAGTAATTTGACTTGTCATCTTGGCTGCGTGTAACGCCCTGATATGCACCTGTCTCTTTAAGACACGCCCCCTCCTTCTTTCTGACACGCCCCCTTCAGTGCATCATACTCCATGCGCGCCGCTACATTTTCATAGTAAAAACGTGTTATTTTTCATATTAAAATCGTGTTTTTGTGGCGTGTCATCCTTGGGAAGCGTAAAGAGAGGGCTCTCTCCTCGGCATCCAAACATACATCTCCTTGTAGAAGTCATGTTGTAATCCGGAGAACTATAGAGAAAAGCATTCTGAACGAGGAGCTTCATTCACAATAGTTCCCTCAGCCGTAGATACGAGTCTTTGCCGGAGCTGGAGGGGGAGGAGCGGTGCAGCAGCAGATGGAAGACAGAGGTGGAGCAACGCGATAAGGTCGGGGCTTCATGAAACACAGCGTAGTAGCAGTCCACAATGTCTACCGCAGGAGATTCGAGATTACTCAAATATGCATGAATGATTCAGTCACGATTTTAATGAGGGACTGACATTATAACACAACATAAAGCTCAATAAAGTATGCCCCACCCCCCTTAAAGAATTTTTAGCGTAATAGTGTTTTCTGGGGATTTACTTTATCGGGTGAAATGGAAAACTGAGCATTTAAAGAGCCTACATCATGGTTTATTAAAGACCATCTTTCGTTTATTAAAAATGTTCCTCCAGATTTCATCTTGGCTATAAACTACTAAACAAACTAACTATTTAGAGAAACAGCACCAGCTGGTTTTCTATCTGTAATGGAGTCACTGGATCTAAACCGCATTGAGCTGTTCTGGGAGCAGCTTGACCGTACAGTACGCAAGAAGAACTTTCTCCAGATTACCTCAAAAAATGAACAGCTAGAAGCTAAAGGTCTGCAATTCTGTAACTGCTGCAAACGGAGGATTCTCTGACGAAAGCAAAGTTTATTAAAGTTTATTATTTTAACTACATATTATTTCTAACCTCGTCCATGTCTCGACATGTTTTCTATTCATTTTACAACTGTTAAATAAAAGTGTGACTTCTTGGAGAACACAACATTGTCTCTGTGACCCTAAAACTTTGAACGGAAGAGTACATTCCAGTACAAACATATCACGATTAAAAAAAAAAGTGGTAAAACATTAATGTAAGTGGATATTTACCACTGAGAGGAATCCTGCTCCAATCACTCTTGATTTGGAGTGTCTTCAGCCCCTGAGCCTCTTCCTCCTCATCTGGGACACAGGTTCAGGCTGTGTCATGGTGGTGTTGACTTTTAATGCACTTTTTACAGAATACATGAGTAATAACATCTAATTTGTTGTTAGACGTCCGTTTAGGAGAAGCATGTAAACAATGAACTTCTCAAAATGATGATATGGGCTCTATAAACGACATTGTTGTGAAATATTACTGCATGTGTACCTCATTAGGACACCTGTTAACAGTTCTGGGTTCAGTACCTTTAGGTTTATTTCAAACGTTGCATGAAGATGAACTGGACCAGGACGAAATGCAACTACAAGCGGAATGCGGCAGCCATATTTACTGTGAAAGTGTAGTTTGAAACCATCCTGATGCTTGATGTTTTCTCTCACAGGGAGAAACACGAGGAGAATCACAGACCTGCTTTTCATAAGGTAACAAACACCCACACAGAAAACGATTCGTGAAGTTTGATCAGCTAAAACTCGTCTCCTGCATTAGGGTCCGGTCATTAAGTTCAACAGCAACCAGCGCTACGCGACCACTGCTGTTACTGCTGCCATTTTACGAGAGATTGCTGAGAAAGTGGATGTACCTCTACAGGTGAGCCCCCTGTGGAGACCCCAGCACCCCCTTGCTGAATGGGACGACTTGTGTATTGTGACTTGAGGGTATTGGTGTGAACTGCATTCACCCAACCATCACTTTCGCTAGAATTTCACCTAGACGAGAGGTTGAAGAGACTTCCACTCTGTGCATCCGCGTCTGTGGATTGAGAGTCTTCCATGGTGGCCAACCAGAAGATGGCGTAGGGATCCCTCCAGAGTAGGGATCTTGAATCTCTTCTTAAAACAAATCATCATTGCTTAACATCAACCAAAAGATGCTCGCTGGATTTTGATTTTTAGCCCAAGTCGTTTGACAAAAGTGACACATTCCTTGATTTCCATTGTCTAACCTGTTTCCATTCACTATTCAGAATGGAATCTTTAGTTTAACAAGCACAGCGAAGGATATGATCAGATCTTCAGACTGCGCGATTGTCTGGGGCAGCTGTATTCACTCTGTACAATAGATCTGCGAGAGGGGATTTCAAACTGCATGACTTTGGAAAGACAACATTATCCCGTGTCTGCAAAACCGCTCGTCAGATTCAAAATCAGGTTGAAAGTCACGAAATCTGATCTCTGCATTGGCCACTCAGAATGCGTAATTGATTAGCAGTACAACAGTTATTCTAAGTTGGAGGATATTCTAGAGCGAGGAACAAGTAACCGAACTGACATCACAAGATGTAACTGAGGTAAAGACAATCTTAATCAAACGAAAGTGAAGGAAAGAGGGACAGGAGAGGCTTTGAGGTCCAAATATTTATAACCAATTAATGAATAACACACTACAGATATATCTGGAATCGCTATCTGCTTTCAAACTGCCCCTTCTTAGCAAATTAGCAGATGAAACAACTTCCTGGTGACCTGGTCTTTTATAACTTGTAGTCGGAGCTTTCATTTCTCCCCAAGCCCAGCGGCAAATAACATTTCGGTCACCAGATGAAATGGAGGGTTTTCTGAAACGACAAACTCACTGAGAGCATGTTTCAATGGATCACTTATTTATTCACTCAGCTTAATAATAAAGAAAGTAGTCAATAAATACTCAACCATGTATATAAATAGTTCAGAAAGATGCTAGATAAAATTAAGTAGTGAGGAACATGACTAAATGAACTCTTCAATAACTATACCATTGAGATGCTTTCATCGAGCCACAAATGGTAAAATGTGAAAAGAAGCTGGAAGATATAAACAACATTTGATGGGAAAGTATTTTCTGTAAATCCAAAAACCACAGAAGAAGCCCCTGAAACACTGTAATGACCAAACCAACAGGCGGCCATTATTATTTGGAAAATTATTATTCAGCACTGCGTGTTCAAAAACACCTGCTCTCTGTTTGATGATGCAGTAAACATCCACGCGTAATCCTGTACACGCTGTAAGCCACAATAGCAGAATAAATAGCATCATAATCCTCTCTTTGGTCTCTGTGCTGTGGTTACGTGTGAAAGGACCACATAAAAGCCCCGAAAAATGCCCATTTCCAAAATTACTGAGTTAGTGTGGACAGGGCCTGGGAAGAGAAGGCGACCAACTCCTGTGAGCAGCTGCTGCATCCTGGATGCTTCATCCTTCCGGCCATCTCTGAAGGTGCTCAAACCAACTGAAGGTTCATCACAGTAATTCTGGTGCATCCATCCATCCATCCATTTTCTTCCGCTTATCCGGGGCCGGGTCGCGGGGGCAGCAGTCTTAGCAGGGACACCCAGACTTCCCTCTCCATGCACACTTCTTCCAGCTCCCCAGGAGGGATCCCGAGGCGTTCCCAGGCCAGCTGCGAGACATAGTCTCTCCAACGTGTCCTGGGTCTTCCCCGGGGCCTCCTCCCTTTGAGACATGCCCGGAACACCTCCCCTGGGAGGCGTCCAGGAGGCATCCGAAACAGATGCCCGAGCCACCTCAGCTGACTTCTCTCGATGTGAAGGAGTAGCGGCTCTACTCCAAGCTCCTCCCGGGTGACGGAGCTTCTCACCCGATCTCTAAGTGAGCGCCCAACCACCCGGCGGAGGAAACTCATTTCGGCCGCTTGTATCCGGGATCTTGTCCTTTCGGCCATGACCCAAAGCTCATGGCCATAGGTGAGAGTAGGGACATAGATCGACCGGTAAATCGAGAGCTTTGCCTTTCGGCTCAGCTCCTTTTTTACCACGACAGACCGATACAGCGACCGCATCACTGCAGATGCTGCACCGATCCGTCTGTCGATCTCATGCTCCATCTTCCCCTCACTCGTGAACAGGACCCCCAGATACTTGAACTCCTCCACCTGGGGCAGTAGAACTCCACTGACCTGGAGAGGGCAAGCCACCCTTTTCCGGTCGAGAACCATGGCCTCGGATTTGGAGGTGCTGATCCTCATCCCAGCCGCTTCACACTCGGCTGCAAACCGCCCCAGCGCACGCTGCAGGTGCAGGCCCGAAGAAGCCATCAAGACAACATCGTCTGCAAACAGCAGAGATGAAATCCTTAGGCCCCCGAACCAGACCCCCTCCGGCCCTTGGCTGCGCCTTGAGATTCTGTCCATAAAAACTATGAACAGAACTGGTGACAAAGGGCAGCCCTGCCGGAGGCCAACGCGCACTGGGAACAGGTCTGACTTAGTGCCGGCAATGCGGACCAAGCTCCTGCTCTGGTTGTACAATGATCGGACAGCCCTTAGCAAAGGGCCCCTAACCCCATACTCCCAGAGCACCTCCCACAGAATCCCACGGGGGACACGCTCGAACGCCTTCTCCAAATCCACAAAACACATGTGGACCGGTTGGGCAAACTCCCATGACCCTTCGAGGACCCTGCAGAGGGTATAGAGCTGGTTCCTTCTTAAAAAGAGGAACCACCACCCCAGTCTGCCAATCCAGAGGCACTGTCCCCAACCGCCACGCGATGCTGCAGAGACGTGTCAGCCAGGACAGTCCCACAGCATCTAGACACTTGAGGTATTCAGGGCGGATCTCGTCCACCCCCGGTGCCCTGCCACCGAGGAGCTTATTGACTACCTCGGCAACTTCGGCTTGGGTGATGGGCAAGTCCACCTCAGATACCCCAGCCTCCACCTCCTCCATGGAAGAAGTGGCAGTGGGATTGAGGAGATCCTCAAAGTATTCCTTCCACCGTCCGACCACATCCCTGGTCGAGGTCAACAGCTCCCCGCCTCCACTGTAGACAGTGTTGGTGGGGCACTGTTTCCCCCTCCTGAGGCGCCGGACAGTTTGCCAGAATCTCCTTGAGGCCGACCGATAGTCTTCCTCCATGGCCTCCCCGAACTCCTCCCAGGTCCGAGTTTTTGCCTCTAACACAGCACGGGCTGCAGCTCGCTTGGCCTGCCGGTACCTGTCAGCTGCGTCCAGAGTCCCACAGGCCAACCAGGCCAGATAGGACTCCTTTTTCAGCTTGACGGCATCCCTTACTTCCGGTGTCCACCACCGCGTTCTGGGGTTGCCGCCGCGACAGGCACCAGAGACCTTATGGCCACAGCTTCGAACTGCTGCAGAGACAATGGAGGTGGAAAACATGGTCCACTCGGACTCCATGTCACCAGCCTCCCCCGGTATCTGGTCAAAGCTCTCCCGGAGGTGGGAGTTGAAGATCGCACTGACAGAGGGCTCGGCCAGACGTTCCCAGCAGACCCTCACTGTACGTTTGGGTCTGCCAAGTCTTTCTGGTCTCCTCCCCAACCAGCGGATCCAACTCACCACCAGGTAGTGATCGGTTGACAGCTCAGCCCCTCTCTTCACCCGAGTGTCCAAAACACATGGCCTTAGGTCAGATGATACGACTACAAAGTCGATCATCGACCTCCGGCCTAAGGTGTCCTGGTGCCACGTGCACAGGTGGACACCTTTGTGCTTGAACATGGTGTTTGTTATGGACAAACCGTGACGTGCACAGAAGTCCAATAACAGAACACCACTCGGGTTCCGATCGGGGAGGCCATTCCTCCCAATCACGCCTCTCCAGGTGACACTGTCATCCCCCACATGTGCATTGAAGTCCCCCAGGAGAACGATGGAGTCCCCAGTTGGAGCATTTTCCAGCACCCCTCCCAGGGACTCCAGGAAGGCCGGGTACTCCAAGCTACTGTTCGGTCCGTAGACCGAAACAATAGTTAGAGACCTACCCCCCACCCGAAGGCGGAGGGATGCAACCCTCTCGCTCACAGGGGAGAACTCCAAAACATGGCTGCAAAGCTGGGGGGCTATGAGCAGGCCTACACCAGCTCGCCGCCTCTCCCCACGGGGGACACCAGAGTAGTGGAGAGACCAGCCCCTCTCGAGAAGCTGGATTCCAGAGCCCAGGCTGTGCGTGGAGGTGAGCCCGACAATATCTAGCCGGTAACGCTCCACCTCCCGCACAAGCTCAGGCTCCTTTCCACCTAGCGAGGTGACATTCCATGTCCCCAGAGCTAGTTTCTGTGTCCATAGATTGGGCCGCCGAGATCCCCGCCTTCGGCTGCTGCCCAGATCACAATGCACCGGCCCCTTACGGTCCCTCCTGCGGGTGGTGGGTCCACTGGAGGGTAATCCCACGTGGCCTTTTCGGGCTGGGCCCGGCCGGGTCCCACGGGAAAAGACCCGGCCACCAGGCGCTCGCATACGAGCCCCGACCCTAGGCCTGGCTCCAGGGTGGGACCCCGGTAGCGCCAATCCGGGCGACGTCGCGGATATGATTGATTTTTCAGTCATAAGGGGCTTTTGAACCGCTCTTAGTCTGACCCGTCACCTAGGACCTGTTTGCCATGGGAGACCATACCAGGGGCAATAAGCCCCCAAAAACATAGCTCCTAGGATCACTCGAGCACTCTAACCCCTCCACCACGTTAAGGTGGCGGTTCAAGGAGGGGAATTCTGGTGCAATTGGACCAAATATTTGGTCGCTCCACCATGGATTCTGAAGAGAGTTCACATCAGCTTAGAGCTATGGAGCTCTCGTATCCAAAACTACCAGCCTGTATTCAGACATTTTCAAAACTGGAGAACAAGTCGCTGCAGATAAAGGAGAATATAATTAGGATCCCAGCTTAGAACCAGCTTTTGTGCAGATCCTCCCACTTCAGATACTGGTGCTCTCTCATAAATTAAACAAAAATGTTTTTTTTGGACCATCATCTTGGCGACAAGCACCGAAATCCGTCTCATAAACTATCTATTTTATGAAAAATATCTGTGCATTTGTTTAGACATGCTACATCTAGGCAGAGCTGGAAAACGAATGGCTCCTAGAAGATTCCATCATTGGACCTAAAGGAGAAGATCCGCACTTACTTTATATTAAAATGGAGGGGGAAATCATCAAACTACATAAATTCAAACCTTTGATTGGGTAAAACTGTTCATAAACCATGTGATGCCCTGTTATCCAGAAAGTGGTTCCATGTATCATATAACATCCAACGAAGTCTTTGCAGAATTTCCCTCAAATATATAAAAGATACCAGTACACTGCGCTCGCCTCCTGGAATGGTGGATTGTCTCTGATCCTCTGCACTGAGAAAAAGGCACTCGGGGTGATAACACCGGTCTAAAAAAGCATCCTATTGGTTAATTTCAAGTAACAAAAGAAATACACAATTAATATTGAACTTAATACTCAATCAATTATAACATAATTCACCACATGGTTATACAGAATGAATCTGTGAGGAGATGCCTTAATTATCCTTCAATCTGCTGTTCTGTAGCATAAGTTAGAGGAGAAACCCTGTGACGCGCTCTCTCCATCCCCTCACACATGCTTTCGGTACTCTCTATGTATGTGCTTGGTTTCGTGTTGGGTTCCGTTCAATATCTTTTTTTAATGACTCGCAGGTTTACATGTAAAACTTGCTTCGACATGCGAAAGCCACCCTGGAACGGATTAATTTTGTATCTCAGGGTACCACTGTATTTGGAGGAGGCAAAAGAAGGAAAGCATAATGACGGATATAGAGACCTTTGTTTTGTGAGGACACCATCCAATCATGCCTTTCTTTTCCCTGTGTGTTTGACGTGTCGTGCGAAGCTGATTTTGTTAAATTGAACTTTTTGTCCTCCAGGATGTGATGGTGAGAAATGACAGCCCTTGTGGGACAACAATCGGGCCAATCTTGGCATCTCGTTTAGGAATGGCTGTTCTGGACCTCGGGGCTCCTCAACTTGCTATGCACTCGATCCGAGAGATGTGCTGCACCTCAGGTGTGCTGCAGACCACCGAACTGTTCAAGGTAAAATAATATAAAAATAGATGCAAGAGTGGGATGTGGTCATTCTTCTACTGGTCGTTTGTCATGGCTATAATGAAGATTCTCACTCGCTGCTATGAAAGGACAAATGAGGAATCGTAGTGTCATATTTTAGATTCCAAACATTTGGCCTTCTCTCACTAAGCTTCGTGATCAAGTCTCCTGAACAGCGCATATACAAGCTGACGATGGCACACTTCCACAACAATCTTAGCCAGAGGTGGAAAGAGTAATAGAATATGCTACTCAAGTAAAAGTACTGTTAATAAAAATTTATCTCAAGTACAAGTAAAAGTACTGACCAACAATCTACACAAGTAAAAGTAAAAAGTAACTCTCCTAAAATTTTACTCTGAGTAAAATGTACTGAGTACCGTATTTTTCGGCTCTTAAGACGCACCGGCATATAAGACGCACCCAATTTTAAATGAGGAAGATCTAGAAAAAAAAAGATTCTGAACCAAATACTGTTGTAAAATGTTTTATATCAACTGTGTAAAAGTTAACAGCCAAACATGTAACATGAACAGACAGTAAAAGTAACAAAAAAAGGCTGTAATGTTTTTCTTTGCCCCCACTCATCATTCTAAAGTCCACCATTCGTTATCACCATCACTGTTCCAGTGCAACATTGCCCTCACATTAGTAATACTGTAATAGCCAGTAACATTGTCACTACATTAATAATAATAGCTAGTAACATTGTCACTACATTACTAATAATAGCTAGTAACATTGTCACTACATTAATAATAATAGCCAGTAACATTGTCACTACATTACTAATAATAGCCAGTAACATTGTCACCCCATTACTAATAATAGCTAGTAACATTGTCACTACATTACTAATAATAGCCAGTAACATTGTCACCACATTACTAATAATAGCCAGTAACATTGTCACTACATTACTAATAATAGCTAGTAACATTATCACTACATTACTAATAATAGCCAGTAACATTGTCACTACATTACTAATAATAGCCAGTAACATTGTCACTACATTACTAATAATAGCTAGTAACATTGTCACATTACTAATAATAGCTAGTAACATTGTCACTACATTACTAATAATAGCCAGTAACATTGTCACTACATTACTAAAAAAAATAGCCAGTAACATTGTCACTACATTACTAATAATAGCTAGTAACATTGTCACTACATTACTAATAACAGCCAGTAACATTGTCACTACATTACTAATAATAGCCAGTAACATTCACTACATTACTAATAATAGCTAGTAACATTGTCACTACATTACTAATAATAGCCAGTAACATTGTCACTACATTACTAATAATAGCCAGTAACATTGTCACTACATTACTAATAATAGCTAGTAACATTGTAACTACATTACTAATAATAGCTAGTAACATTGTCACTACATTACTAAAAATAGCCAGTAACATTGTCACTACATTACTAATAATAGCCAGTAACATTGTCACTACATTACTAATAATAGCTAGTAACATTGTCACTACATTACTAATAATAGCCAGTAACATTGTCACTACATTACTAATAATAGCCAGTAACATTGTCACTACATTACTAATAATAGCCAGTAACATTGTCACTACATTACTAATAATAGCCAGTAACATTGTCACTGCATTACTAATAATAGCCAGTAACATTGTCACTGCATTACTAATAATAGCCAGTAAAATTGTCACTACATTACTAATAATTGCCAGTAACATTGCCTCCACATAGCCAGTAACATAGCCAGTAACATTGCCAGTAACATTGTCACTACATTACTAATAATAGCCAGTAACATTGTCACTACATTACTAATAGTAGCTAGTAACATTGTCACTAAATTACTAATAATAGCCAGTAACATTGTCACTACATTACTAATAATAGCCAGTAACATTGTCACTACATTACTAATAATAGCTAGTAACATTGTCACTACATTACTAATAATAGCTAGTAACATTGTCACTACATTACTAATAATAGCCAGTAACATTGTCACTACATTACTAATCATAGCCAGCAACATTGTCACTACATTACTAATAATAGCCAGTAACATTGTCACTACATTACTAATAATAGCCAGTAACATTGTCACCACATAACTAATAATAGCTAGTAACATTGTCACCACATTACTAATAATAGCCAGTAACATTGTCACTACATTACTAATAATAGCCAGTAACATTGTCACCACATTACTAATAGCCAGTAACATTGTCACCACATTACTAATAATAGCCAGTAACACTGTCACCACATTACTAATAATAGCCAGTAACATTGTCACCACATTACTAATAATAGCCAGTAACATTGTCACTACATTACTAATAATAGCCAGTAAAATTGTCACTACATTACTAATAATAGCCAGTAAAATTGTCACTACATTACTAATAATTGCCAGTAACATTGCCTCCACATAGCCAGTAACATAGCCAGTAACATTGCCAGTAACATTGTCACTACATTACTAATAATAGCCAGTAACATTGTCACTACATTACTAATAATAGCCAGTAACATTGTCACCACATTACTAATAATAGCCAGTAACATTGTCACCACATTACTAATAATAGCCAGTAACATTGTCACTACATTACTAATAATAGCCAGTAACATTGTCACTACATTACTAATAATAGCAAGTAACATGGTCACTACATTACTAATAATAGCCAGTAACATTGTCACTACATTACTAATAATAGCCAGTAACATTGTCACCACATCACCAATAATAGCCAGTAACATTGTCACTACATTACTAATAATAGCCAGTAACATTGTCACCACACTACTAATAATAGCCAGTAACATTGTCACTACATTACTAATAATAGCCAGTAACATTGTCACCACACTACTAATAATACAGTGGTTCTCAAACTTTTTTAGTCGAGCCCCCTTTTAAACCTTTAAAAGAATCTAGGCACCCCCAGATGTAAAATAATAATTATTAATAATTAATTAATTATTAAACTGTCCACGTGAATGTTTAGCGGAAAAAACCCCTCACAGACTGAAGACGATGCATATCGATAATCATCTTATCGTCAGTGTAACGTCCACTGCTAGGCCTATGTACCACATTGTATTTGTATGTATGTTGCCCTTTAAGAGCTGCGCCCCAAACCCTCAGTGTGTGCGAGGAGAGGGAGAGACGAGTGTGTGCGCTGCTCTTCCCCTGGGACCGCTACCCTGTTGTATATTGTTTACTTTTGTTTTGTGACGCTGAAGGAGGCTAAAAATAAAGGTTTGAGTTTGGGATGATGTGCTCGTCTTGAAGCTCCTTCTTTTTCCACTGGCTATCCGGCACAAGCGTCACATCAGGCTCAAGAAACAGATCACAGATAAACTATTAGCTCTGCCCATTTCACATCTTGAAATGTATTTTAGCGTGAGAAATCGGGTTTGTAGCCTGAGAGATCACTCAAATGCGAGAGTCTTACGTTCAATGTGTGAGAGCTCTGCAGTTTTACTCGTGTGTATGGATGCGGCTGCGTAGGCATTGTTGGAAATGTAGTTTTTTCATTTTTTTTAGACACTCAAAACTTTTAAGCTCTCGCGGGCCACGAGAGCTTATTAGATTACATGGCGGGCCACATCTGGCCCACGGGCCTCGAGTTTGACACATGTGCCTTAAAGCATTTTAGTATCAACTTAGCTCGGTATTTAAAGCCATCAAACCGTACATAACATTACACAGCGTACGTTAGTTCGAAACACGATTAATAAATTGACCGCGCACAAATTTAAACTTAACTTTAACGGTACACAAGCATGAAGCGCTAAAAGTTAGCTGATTTTATATGTTTACCTGCCGGAGAAGCCATCGCACCGGTATCCTCATCAGTCACGGAGGACGACGCTTGTGGTGGGCATGTTGTTGGAGGCTCTGAGTCAGGAAAATACTGAGAGGATGATGACTGCACCGGCGTGATCTTCTTGCAGTAAATTAATTCCGTGTACTGTCAGGTGTTTCATCATATTTGACGTGTTGTCAGACTTGGACGCGATAATCTTTTTACAAATATTGCATCGTACGCTGTTGCCGCCTATCTTGGCACAATGTAGCCATAATTTTGATCGCTTAAACATAGTTTGCGTTAAATTTATGCTATGCTTTAAAGTGTAATGTACATTACAGCCTCACCTCACATTTGACAAGCTCTGTGCGTGTGTGACAGGGCGAGGAGGGGGGGGGGGGGTGGTATCTGCCGTAAACATGATTTTCAAGGCAACTTCGCCGCAGCCACTCATCAGCATTTGATCCGGCCACGTTAAGGATGCCACACGTTTTCTAGCTCACTGACGTTAACAAGATTATACCCTTAGGTATCGAAATCTGGTATCGAACGAAAATGATTTTTCTCGATACTCGGTAGTATCGAGACGATTCAGAACTGGATACCCAGCCCTATTGATCAGCGTATATAAAGCCAGCTTTCATGATCTATTTACTGTAAAAATGACGTCATCACTGCCGCCGTGAGTGGCATTGTTTTTCCTGCTGCTTACATAGTTTCTGCGAAACACTGGCTCTGATTGGTCGTGTAACCCTGTCATTCTCAGGTGATAAACTTCTACATGAATCTTGTGATGGCCCGCAGTGATCAGGATCTAGGCGGTAGGAAGGTCTACTCTTTCAGCACCTTCTTGTTTCCCAAACTACATAATGGTGGACATGCTGCAGTACGCCGCTGGACTAAGGCTGTAGACCTTTTCCTATATGACATAATTTTGATCCCACTTCACCTTGGTGTTCATTGGTCTCTCGCGGTGAGTATACAATTCATCATTTTTAGGGCTCATGCACCAAAGGTGCGCAGAATACTATTGACACACTACAGAGCATTATTGTTTTGCTGTTTTTGGTTCATTTATGTGGTCCTAAACATTCTTGCAAAGTCAACAAATTTCACACACACATCAGAACTGGTGACATCTGATTGAGTGTTTAACTTCTTAAGCCCGAGAGTCCGCGGTACCAGGGACTTGCCCCCTTGTGCGTTACATTTTCGCTCATAGCTCACTAAGCCTGAGAATAACCCACACATATTAAATACCGCTGTGCTCAGCGAAAACTCCTCTAAAAACGTATCTAATTCAATTTTATATCCGTGAACCACAGCTCGAACGCCATGCAAATAAACAACAACATGTCCGGAGTATAATTCATGAACAAGTTTTTGTTTATATGTAATATGTATCCACAATATAAACACAAACACCAAAACCATGGCATCAAATGAAAGCTAACAACCAGCTGAATCCAGCGATATGCAACTAATTTACATTGCAAGTATTTCAGAGCAGGGAGCGAAAGTTCCCCGAAAAAAACGCCAGCAAAAACAAAGCAAGCATGTAAATCTTTGTCTTACCTTTGCCGTTTTTTCAACAAAAGTTATTTCCATAGCGATAAAAGTCCGTTTGTTGTTCTGTCCGGTCGATAGCTTCGCAGAAACTCCATTTTGGCTTTTTTCTGTAGCTTTGTGCTCTCATAACATCACCAAATATGGAAACACTCCCCGTGCGTAAGAGCGGGTCTCTCCAAGCTGCGCGTCGTGTGATTCGTCGGTGATGCTGTCCGTCTCAAAATGGTTGAGATCATTGGCTTCTCCAGATTCAAAGCTTTTCAACCATGTATAGAGCTCCCGGATTGGACAGGTGGTCGGGGGTAGGGACACGCAGAATCTCGAACGTAGGGAGTACTGTGAATGAAAGGTTCCCAAAAGCGCAGGAAGATGGCGCAAATGGGCTTCACCCCCCTTTTACAGCATTTCTTTAGGAGTTTTTTTGCTGAAATCATGTCCCGTAAGCAAGAAAAGAAGACCATGAACGTAGCTGAAGCTTTGGACAAGATTTTTTCCATATTTCAATTATTGTACCAAACTGTGCCAACATGGATTATGCCTGAACTTTGTTCAATCAAAACCTGTACAGAATATTAGTTTCTTGTAGTATGGACACTAAACTTGCTACAGATGTCCTTGACATATAGTGGTTACAATTGATTGTGTTTATTTGCTTCGTTACAAGTAAAATAAGGAGAAATTAGTGGAAACGAGTTAATTTTTTGGCCATTCCAACATCAATTACTCTTACCCAGTGTTCTTGACTGTCAAATTAACTTATCCACACCACTCCGCAAGAACCCATCTTCATTTTGATACAAAGATTTGCAGTTTAGGCCTTGTAAAAGCTGAGAAATGCCTTAAAAAGTAAAAGTATAGTATTTTCGGAAAATAGGCCTCAGGGCTTAAGAGGTTAAAGTGGGTGTGACAAAAAGGCTCTGTAGCACCACCTAGCATGTTTCAGCTCATGTTGCGTTCTCAGTTTAACGTAGGGGAGTGAAATTTGGCACTCAAGTGTAAGTTGCCAAATTTGATGATATTGATTTCATTTGTAAAAACGACAGGAAATTGTTTTTTTCCCATAAGCCTCTGAAAATCAGCCATGCAATATGGGTTCAAATTTGAAAAGCATGTTAAGATGCTATGTCTGAACAAATGTGTGAAGCAACCTACTGGGCATGGTCCGGTATTCGGTATTCTGACTGTATGATATCCTTGGATTTCATGGCATTACTGCTCTACGATGTTACATTTTTATATATTTCACATCTTTTTCCCCCAACTGAGCACTGTATATACTGAACATTTTTTAACATTGAACATCAGGTAAAATAAATAACTGAAATTCATTCATTTTCCAACCCACTTTTTCCCTTTTTGGGGTCACGAAGGTCTGCTTGTCTCCAGCTCACTTTGGGCGAAAGGCGGGGGTACACCCTGGACAGGTCGCCAGTCCATCCCAGTAACTGAACTTTTCTTAAATAAATAAAATTTCAGTCACTTGTTGTCTTTTGCAATAAAGTATGTCATCTCACTGTTCACTGTGAAAAGCTGACATCATAAATCTGTAATTACTGTAATTTTTTTTCCTGATCTTTTAATCAGTGTAAAAATAGAAGTGATGTGGTAATTTAGTTGTATACTAGATTTAACAAAAGCAACTAATTACATGATTTAATTTTTCATGACACTTTGAGATCGGTCGTAGTGCATAGTGCAACAACCTGGGATGGAGCCAGAGGTGCTTGAGCTCATTGATTGCTGCTTGCAGCGATGATTTAACTGTTATTTCACTGGGTGATGATAGTTTTTATTTCAGCTTTCTTCTCTAAGCATGTTTGTTTCTATTCTTGACTGAAGGTTGTGGACATGAAATCAAAGTCCGTTCAATCTTATGACTCCATGGGTCAACGGCATGATGACATCTGCCACTTGATTCTGTAAGTGTAAAAACTTCTGTCCTAACTGTAACCAAGATGCGCTTTAACTTGTGTTTTATGCTGGGATTCTTTTCTAAAAGGACATGCATGTAATCTCAAATGGTGAGTCATTGGATTGTTCTCTTAATGCTAAAATAAGGCTTTCAAAGCCTTTAATCTACTCCTGAAATGGGATTCAAAAAGCTCTCACAGCGTTTTAGGTTCTTTACAGTAGGAAACATCTGATGGAGAGCCAAGCAACACCGCTTCTTTTCATTCGTTCATCAGTGAGCAGCTTGAAAAGGCCTGGTTCTGTGCCCCTCGTTCATCCTGAAGATTGCTTTCTTTCATGGCGCTCGCTGTCTGGTGATGAACACCATGATCTTGTTTTCCAGCCAACATGGAGTCTTCATTGATCCGGGCTTCCTCTGGATTTTTGAAAGTCATTAAGTTCACTTTTCAGGCTCTTAAATAATTTTTCACAGGTCTTAATTTCCCGACACACTTCAGACGGAGTGTGCTAGAGACAGGTTTCCCAGCATGCTTTGCGTGAGCCGGCACATTTGGTAATTTAACAAAGATGGCTGCCATAGCAACCACAAATGCAGTATTTCTGTCATTTACAAAAGTTATAAAATTATTGAATCGAATGTTTCATGTTGTAAATGGGCAAATGTTGGCCGATTCACAGTGGATTTGAGACGATCCTCTTTATGAAACAGCATTTTTTCATTTTGTGATCCATTTCATGTCATTAGTGCAAATATAGCCCTGAATAAGTCAATCACAAGAAAAGCTAGTTTTAAAGAAGTGTAGACTAGTAATATTTACAATATTTCCTTGTGTTTGACGCCTGTTTATATGTTTAATAATTTACAAATGACAAGAAGCTTTGGCTTTGCTCATCCTTCAGAAGCGTTTGGTGCTAATTTGAAATTCTTTTAAGTGTTAATAACTATAACAAAACGTTCACGTCAAATGTGTTCTGTTCTTTTATCTACGACTCAGGGTTTTGTTTAATCTTTTTTTTAGATGTTTCTGGAGAATTTGTAATTTATTAGATTTTTTTTTTCCATCTGTTCACTAATTTCATTCTGCAAGTATTGTTTAGATGGTTGGCTTGAAATATTTACATTTGACTTTATAGTTAATTTATGGTCGTTTGCTAGCATGATATACAGTGGTGTGGAAAAACCCCTTCTTGACTTTTTATTCTTTTGCATGTTTGTCACACAAAATGTTTCTGATCATCAAACACATTTTAATATTAGTCAAAGATAACACAACTAAACACAAAATGCAGTTTTTAGATGAATGTTTTTATTATTTAGTGAGAAAAAGATCCAAACCCATATAGCCCTGTGTGAAAAAGTGATTGCCCCCCTTTTAAAAAATAACTGTGGTTTATCACACCTGAGTTCAATTTCTGTAGCCACCCCCAGACCTGATTACTGCCACACCCGTTTCAATCAAGAAATCACTGAAACAGAAGTGACCTGACACAGAGAAGTAGACCAAAAGCTCGACATCACGCCAAGATCCAAAGAAATTCAGGAAGAAATGAGAATTGAGATGCATCAGTCTGGTAAAGGTTATAAAGCCGTTTCTAAAGCTTTGGGACTCAAGTTCAAGTTCGTTTAATTTATATAGCGCTTTTCACAACAGACATTGTCTCAAAGCAGCTTTACAGTAAACCAACAAGTTTAAACTCAACAAAGTGAAAAGAAATTAATTACTAAGTGGTGTATATGTCCCTGATGAGCAAGTCTGGGGCGACTGTGTCAAGGAAAAACTCCCTTTTGGAAGAAACCTTGAGAGGAACCGGACTCAAAAGGGAAACCCATCCTCATTTGGGTAACAACAGCAGTGTGATAAACTATGGTATAAACATATGATCTGGTAGTATGAACAGATAATGTAGTATAAACAGATGATATAATAATATAAACATAAACAGAAAATATAGTATAAACAGATGATGACTGTGTTCGGTGTAGGTCCAGGGGTGCCGGAACATCTCCAGGTGAATCTGTTTGTTAGGTTGAGGGCTGGTGGCGAGCCTCCAGGCGTCGGATCTTCTCCTGATGAGTCTGGTTGTTGGGGTGAGGAGCTGGTGGGCAGGGCCTCCGGGAGCCTCGGGATGAGTATTGGTAGAAGAGTGGAGTTGGTGGGCTGCGGTCCAGGGGGCGCCAGAACATCTCCAGGTGGATCTGGTTGTTAGGGTGAGGTGATGGTGAGCGAAGCCTCCGCGAATCTCCGGATGAGTATGGAAAAGAAGAAAAGAAGAGAGGAGCAGAATTAGCGTAGCTGCTGTTCATAATATTAATATAGTTTAATGTAATATTAATATAGTTTAATGTAAGATCGTAGTCTTTCACGGAGTTAAGTATAGGCTTTACTGAAAAGATACGTCTTTAATCTACACTTAAACTGGGCGAGTGAGTCTGAGCCACGGACGCTGTCAGGGAGGCTATTCCAGAGTTTAGGGGCTAAATGTGAGAACGCTCTACCGCCTTTAGTGCTCTTTGCTATTCTAGGAACTACTAGAAGTCCAGAGTTTTGAGATCTTAAAGTGCGTGTGGGGTTGTACCGTGTTAGGAGGTTTGATAGATAACTGGGCGCTAATCCATTAAGGGCTTTATACGTCAATAGCATTATTTTGTAATCAATGCGAAATTTGACGGGTAGCCAATGTAGAGATGATAAAACTGGGGTTATATGGTCATATTTCTTTGTTCTAGTTAGAACTCTAGCTGCTGCATTCTGCACTAACTGTAACTTATTTATTAATGATACTGAACAACCGCCTAGTAATGCATTACAATAATCTAGTCTCGAGGTCATAAATGCATGGACGAGCTTCTCTGCATCAGATAACGATAACATGTTTCTAAGTTTTGAAATATTTCTGAGTTGAAAGAAGGCTGTTCTTATGGTATGACTGATGTGATTTTTAAAAGATAAGTCGCTGTCTAAGATAACTCCCAGGTTTCTTACTGTGGAACTAGCGGTTACCGTACATCCCTCTAAACTAAAATTTAAATGCTGGGTGTTCTGTGTGCTGTTCTTGTTGCCGATGAGCAAGATCTCCGTTTTATCTGGATTTAATAGAAGAAAGTTATGAGTCATCCAAACTTTTAAGTCTTTAACACAATCTGTTAACCTTGCCAAGTGTGATGCTTCTCCCGGTTTTGAGGAGATGTACATCTGGGTATCATCGGCGTAGCAGTGGAAGCTAATTCCATGCTTTCTAATAATATTACCTATGGGAAGCATGTATAATGTGAAAAGTAGGGGTCCTAAGACAGAGCCTTGTGGAACCCCATATTTTACTTGCATTAGAGTAGATTGTTCTCCATTTAAGTCTACAAACTGGTAACGATCAGACAGATATGATTTAAACCATTTTAATGCTGATCCCTGAATGCCTATGAGATTTTGTAAGCGATCTAGTAGGAGGTCATGATCAATAGTGTCGAATGCAGCACTAAGATCTAATAAAACTAAGAGAGAGACGCAGCCTTGGTCTGAAGCTAAGAGAAGATCATTTGTGATCTTTACTAGTGCAGTTTCTGTGCTATGATGGGGCCTGAAACCTGACTGAAACTCTTCAAAGATATTGTTGTCTTTCAGGAAACTACATAACTGGGCAGACACAATCTTTTCTAAAATCTTAGACATAAAAGGAAGGTTTGAGATTGGTCTGTAGTTTGATAGTTTGTTTTGATCTAAATTTGGTTTCTTGATGAGAGGCTTGATAACTGCTAACTTGAAAGGTTTAGGGACATGACCGAGGGATAGCGAGGAGTTAATGATATTAAGAATAGGCTCTCCAGCTGCATGTAACACGTCTTTTAGCAGTTTGGTTGGAATAGGATCTAACACACATGTTGTGGATTTGGTTTTATTTATAAGGCCGTACAGCTCTTCCTGTCCTATACTTGTAAAACACTGTAATTGTAACTGAGTAATTTCAGGTGAGACTGGAACACAGGATGCTGTCAGAGGTTGGACGTCAGAAATTGTGTTTCTTATATTTTCAATTCTTTCAGTGAAGAAATTCATAAAGTCTTCACTACTAAACTGAGATGGAATACTCTTTACAGATAACGGATTTGTTGTTAGTGTAGCCACTGTGTTAAAAAGGAACCTGCGATTGTTCTGATTGTTTTCTATCAGTTTGCTCAGGTGCTGAACCCTCGCAGCCTTTAGTGCCTGTCTGTAACTGAGCATACTGTCTCTGTATGCAAGTCTGAAAACCTCTAGTTTAGTATTTCTCCATTTCCTCTCTATAATGCGGGTTTCTCTCTTTGAGGGCACGAGTGTGGCTGTTATACCATGGTGCAGGTGTTTTTTCTCTAACCTTTTTTAACCTGATTGGGGCGACGGTGTCTAATGTGCTAGCGAGGGAGGTGCCTATCATGTTAGTTAATTCGTCTTGATCGTTCGGATTCCGGGGATAGTGGTTAGACAAATAGACAGATTGGGCAGGTTACTTATGAATCTGTCCTTAGTTGATGGAACAATAGTCCTACCGAGTCTATAACGTGGTGACACGCGACTAATCTGCTCTACTGGTAATGTGAACATGACGAGATAATGGTCTGTAAAATCATCAGACTGAGGTATAATGTTCATATCACTGACGTCTAATCCGTGGGATATTATTAAATCTAATGTGTGATTAAGACGATGAGTTGGTCCGGAAATGTTTTGTTGAACCCCAAATGAATTTAGTAGGTCTATAAACGATATTCCAAGGGCATCTCACCTGGTTCATCTACATGAATATTAAAATCTCCCACAAGCAGTAATTTGTCAAAACTGACCATGAGATCAGAGAGAAATTGAGCAAACTCCTGGAGGAACTGGTAAGGCTATAAACAGTGGCCAGAGCGAGAGTCAATACGTGTTTTTTAGTCCTGTCTAAGAGAACCGTGTTCAAAACAAGCACTTCAAATGATTTAAACGCAAATCCTAATTTCTGATTAGCGTTAAGGACGGTGCTATAAATAGTGGCTACTCCTCCTCCACGACCAGTCAGACGGGGCTCATGTTTATATAAATAACCTGCTGGAGTTGACTCATTGAGACCAATGTATTCATTTGGTTTTATCCAGGTCTCTGTGAGACAGAGTGCATCAAGATTATTATCTGTGATTATCTCGTTGACTATGAGCGCTTTGGGTGCAAGTGATCTAATGTTAAGAAGCCCAAACTTTAAAGTGTGTTTGCTCGCCTGCCTTGTTACAGTTTTAACTGTAATAAGATTATTCCTTGGTCTTATAGTGTATTTATTTCTTGATTTAATTATACGGGGGATAGACACAGTTTCTATGCTATTTGTAACTGTAACTATATGATTGTCTGTGCGGCACATTACATCTACGGTAGTATTGTATTTGCTTACCAGTCAGAGGTCATGCAGCATCCTCGACATGTTGTCTGATAAAGCTGCCGCTCCGACTCGGCTCGGGTGCAGGCCATCTGGACAGAAGTACCTAGGACGCTCCCAGAAGAGATTCCAGTTGTTAATAAACAATAATTTTTGCTCTCGACACCATGATTGTAGCCATTCGTTCAAAGCAAATAATCTACTAAACTTCTCTGCTCCTCGCTTGTACGTGGGCAGCGGTCCAGAGACTGCCAGAGTCTTTGTTGTTGGTGATGTGCTGCGGACTCCAGTGAACCACAGTGAGAGCCATTATCCACAAAAGGCAAAAACATGGAACAGTGGTGAACCTTCCCAGGAGTGGCTGGCACATTCATTTTAAAAACTGCATTTCGTGTTTAGTTGTGTTATCTTTGACTAATATTAAAATGTGTTTGATGATCAGAAACATTTTGTGTGACAAACATGCAAAGGAATAAAATGTCAGGAAGGGGGCAAATAGTTTGTCACACCACTGTAGGTTTTTAACTGTGTCTGAAGCCTGGATTGATGCCGTCTTTGGTTTCGACTCAAATACTTGAGAGTAAAGCCTAGGGTCAGCAGAGGTTTAAAAATGCCACAAACAGAAAAAACTCAAACAGAACATAGAAACAAGTTAGAAACCGCTGCAGGATTGCAAAGGTTCGGAACTGTTAACAACTACTAAATTCAATGGTTAAATGTTATTAAATTATTTTTTTTTCATTCTCTAATGATTTTGTTCAATTGTAGTTGGATGGGAATTTGAAAAGGAAGGAGACCGTGATGGATTTCTCTCTTATGTGAATTGTTCTTGGCATTAAACTTAAATTTACATTTTCGACAGATGTAGATACCATGAAGTGCCGATTCTTACAATCACGTCGACCAGCACTTCTCACCAACACCACAAACGATAGAAATGAACAGATTAGTGACCTGTGAACAATTTTGATATATTTTTCTGTTTCTTCATTGGATGTTGCTCTCTGTTCAACCAGACGACATCCAACGCTCCTTTAAACAAATTTAGCTCCTTGTGATGGTTTTTGGAAAAGCTATAAAACAGTGTTTCATTCACTCAATCTTTATTACAAGTCCACAGTGTGTTACCTTTTTTCCACTCTTGATTGAGTTACTCTGCTCTGACTGAAAGATAACCTCTGTCCTCCAGGCTTTATCTGACAGAAGAGTTCAGGGTGAAGAAGGGAAAAGATCTGGACGTTTCAAAGTGGTCTGTGAGCAGCAGCGTACGGCCCTCGGTATGTACAACAAAAATCACGTGTTTGGATGCCTTTCAGTATGTTTCTATGTCCACAAGAAGACAAACCAATAATAAAAGCCAAGAATTCGTTTTTACCAGTATTTAAACTTCGGGGTTTCTTTGTCATCTAATTCTTCCTCCACATTGTTGCCTATAGGACATTCCTCAGCAGAAGAATGGCAGTGACTGTGGCGTGTTCATATGCAAATATGCAGATTATATTTCCAGAGGGCACAAACTCACATTCAGACAGGTACTGCTGAGTCACGCGCACGCAGTTCCTTGTGTTATGTTTAGTACAAAAATGAGAGAAAAAAAAGATAAAGAACCATTTTCAAGGTTGAAATATGGTGCATGAATGTATGTTCGCTGTAGATTATTGTGGGATCATGTGATGGAATAGGATCAAACACTGGTAGAGTTTGGATTGAATTTGTTTAGGTGTTGGATTTTAAAATGAAAAAAAAAAAGTCTTTAAAGGATATAACGAAATGAATAATAATAATGCATATATATTTTTACCGTGCTGTTCATGGATGCCCAATGATATGCATTTAACATTTTAGATTTTTTTTTAACACCTGATTTTGATGAAATACATATTTTTCTGGTTGTTCACTCCGGTTCTGGAAGCAAACAGTCTTCGTTGTTTAATTGGTTAACAATGTGTTAACATTTTTTTTTTTTCAATTAATTGCGTGCCAAATTCATTCATTCATTTTTAAACCCGCTTATTCCCTTTTTTTGGGGTCACGAGGGGTCTGCCGGCCCTCCAGTGCACATTGGGAGAGAGATAGGGGTACATCCTGGACAGGTTGCCAGTCCATTACAGGTGTTTTTTGAATGCAACTTTTGCAAAAACAAAGGAAAAATATGAAATGAACAAAACTTTTGTTAAAATATCGTCTTCAAATAAACTTTTGCAGACGTGGCTTGCACTCATCGCTGTTTTGAATCTGCTGCCCGTGTTTTCGTTTACGCTTTCACAGTTTTTGTTTACTTTTATTTGAACGTTTGTGTTTGCCTTTCTGCCACAAATCTCTTGTGAGGGCGGGGCTTAACAGTAGTTCACACTTATTGGCTAGTGAGCTCGTGATTGGCAGCTCATTGAACCTCAAGAGGTGTTTCGTTTCTCTGGTGTATGTTGTGGTTTCGGATACTTTTAATGGTGAGAGAATATTAAATAAAAATAGTTCTAATACGTACGGTTTATTTAGGCTTATAAATTCAATCCTTCATATGTTTATTCTATTAACTCTGTCATTTATTAATGTGTATTAGTTCATTTAGAAATATTAATTTAACCGTTCATTAATTAGTTAATCCATCCATCCAGCCGTTGAGCAGGATTCTACATCTCGCTTGGGCTCAGTTAATTTTTTTTTACATTTACAATAATACTGTATACCGAGGTGAAATGGGGAGGAGGTATCTAAATTTGGCTGCCACCTAAGATGTGAGCGCTAAACTCTTGTAAGTTTTGGTAGTTTTAATCGGGGAGTGATTTAAAAGTCAGTTTAAATGGATGTGTTTATGTGATTTTGTGAATGCGTGTTAAGTAATTGTCATTGCAAAACAAACTGCTACGTATCAGTGAGCTGGCAATTACAGTCTCATTAGCCAAAAAGAGTGAGCCCCTGATTTCACCACTTTGATTAATGTCATGAGCTCAAGCACTGTTCCTGTGAAAGTTAGTAAGGCTTTAATTTGATGCATTTTAAAACAAATAAAAACAAGTCAAGAGTCATGGAACTTCCTGAAATTATTTGCTCATTACTCATTAAATTACTTATTTTCTCATTAAGTTACTTAATTTTGGCTTATTTTAAGGACTATAAGGGACCTGGTGCCTCATGTGAGCTTTGGGAAGATATAGTTTCCAAAACTATACTATGTTGAGAAAGGGAGTGTTCCTTTAATGATTTATCGGTGCTTTACTTCGGGAAAATTGTACGATGACACTTTCACTCCACATAATTCTTTCTGTTCTCTCTGCTGCAGAACCACATGCCATACTTCAGGAAAGCTATGATCTGGGAGATCCTCAATCAGAAACTGCTGCAGTAGAAGCTGTGATTATCTTGTTCAGACTGACCACCGCACGGCTGCCCCTCGGCTTGAGTTTCTTTGTCTTCAAACTGGAACTCTCCATCTTTCTAAGTCTTTCAACAGCAGGTTATGGATTGATTTTGAAAAAAGAACGAACCCTACTGTAGAAGTCCAAACACTAGAAGCAAGAAAACGCTGGATTTTTTTTTTCCGCCTCTTCTGGATTTATTTTTCAAGCTGCCATTCCATGAATGTAGTCTTATCGCCCCCTGCTGGCTGTTCTAGGAGCAGTTTGTGTGTTCGCTCAGGTAGCTGAGCACGGGGTGTTTTCATCATTCTCCTCCCACTTAATGTTCTTTTGGAGTACATTTATTTAAAGTAGTTGCTGTGTCGTTGTAGTATGTGAAGACTTTTGTTGACCGTGTGTCTCGGAGCATCCTCTAGTTTGCTGAGCAGGGTGGAGGTGACGTCTGCATGTAACGCAACAGTGTTCAGCGGCTTTGGCTTTCGTAAGTGTCCCGACTTCAAAAGTGCCTTGATCCATGAGCATCTCCTCATGAAGCCGTAATTGGCCAGCGTTTAAACAGCATGCCTGCTACTGAAGCATGTTTGATCGTTCTCTGTGTGTCGGAATGAAAGCAAGCCTGTGACGGAGCTGCCTGGGACGTTGACTCTCATTCTTATTGAACTGGAGATGTGGAGTTGTGCCAAACAAACCTGTTAGTGATTCATCGACGCAATATTCTTCTTTTAACCCAGAATCCAGATCAAAAAGTGCTTCAATGCTAATGCAGTGCGAGACGAGGTCTTAATTTATTTGTTGCCGTGTGTTCCTGATGTTGTTTAGATGATGACATTGATGTGAAGAGAACGGCTGTTGTCAGAGCAGGATGTTTCCTGGTATTTTTATAAACTAATAAAGATAATTAAAAACTTTGACTACCATTCGTCAGTGGGAAAAGCGTAAGTAATATATATATATTTTTTGTGTTCAGTGCACATTTTAAATGTGGCGCCTGATGTTTATGGAGCACCCGTGACACCCCATGATCACAAACAAATTCAATGTGAAACCTGTTTGTAAAAACAAATGACAGACGTCACATTTACATCTCCACAAGACAGCAGAGGGCGCTATCAGTCCTTTAACTGTTCTCTTGAGAAAGCCTTGAGCCCTTGTTTAACTATAATTCAGTGTTTCCAAAACGTGACATATTATTAAATATATTGCAAACCTGGTGAAGTAGGGGTTATTTGTACAGTCTTTAGGGAAGGGCGTAGAGCTATAAGAAAACCTATAGACATGCTTTGATCAAAAGTAATATTTTTCCCATTATTACTGATTGTATTTGCTCTGAGATTGTTCCTCGAGCGGGCACTTGGGACTGGCTCCGATGTTCTCATTCATTCCAATGTGAAATTGCCAAACTTTGGAGATGACAACTCCTCCACCCCTGGCTCAACATGTTTCGCTAGTTTCAAACTCTAGATGTGATATGTTTTTTTTTTTAATTAATACATTTTTATATGAATTATTTGTTGTTATTATGCAAAATCAACTTTTCACATTCCTAGAATAGATGTTTGTGTCATCCCATAGTCTTTTTTTTTCATAGCTCAATGTTCCTTGCTACGCCCACAGTCCCTACCACCGCCCACTGATCATATGCTGATCGGGTGCACTGCCTGATCAGGAAGTGCTGAAGAGAACGTTTTTGTTACGACATAATAGGAAAACAGAAATAGCCACCCTGGTGATGGCGTGCAAAAACTGACACAGACGAGCGTGTTTGCGTGGAATCTATGTTTGTTCAGAAAGGTTTCTGAGTGTCTGGCTCCTGATAGACCCTCGCCTCTTTCATCCAGTGAGGCCGTTTCTGAATTCTGAGCAAGGGAGGGAGGAACAAAAGACTACCACTTATGTTTTCTGGAAAAATGTTCAAGAAATAAATAAATAAATGTTTCCAGGGGCCGTAAACTCTGGGCACTGAACCTTTAACAAAAATTTGCTGTGAAATGTTTTAAATTACTATTTAGTAATTAAGTGATGTATTATTAATATGTTGGGTATAGTGAAATATATAAGGTTACATTTAAATGTAAAACTAATCTTTTTAAAAAAAAAATGTAGTGTAAAACACATTTCTGTTGTTTACGATGTGTGTTTGTGAAGCACAACGGTTTGGACCTGACGTCCGTTTAAATGGACAGTTACAGAATTCAATTACAGAGTTTGATTATTCTATTTTTTATTATATCTTGGTTTTGGAACAAGAAAAATGAATGAATTTGCATTTTCTGACAACTGGAACATAATTCAGGTCTGAAGGGGTTAATTGTCTTCTAGATTCTTGTATCAACAAAATTCTAATTGACATTGATTGTGCAATATTTGATATTTATTTTCAACTGTTTCTGTTGTGGGTCACGCACAGGAAGGGCAAGCAAACTCCAGTCAGAAACAACACAGCTGGATGTAGAAATAATTTTTATTTTCAAATCCCTTTTATGTTTACTTTATAACATTGAAATTGTGTACACGTGAGATTTCTTTTGTTAAACAGTTCTTTCTGCTCTAACGCCACGTTTGGTTCGTTGGAGGCATCGGTCAGTATTCCACTTCCTGCTCTAACATTCGATCCACACATTCATTTATGGATGAGCTTGAATTATTCAGAAGAGCCGCCCGGTGTGTTTCAGCGTATTGCAGCTGGTCGTCACGAGAAGAAACCGAGCTCTCTGACCCAGAACCATCTTCCCTAAATTCACAGAGACAGGATGCTCCTTATGTTTATAATAAAGATTGTGTAAACCATGCAAAAAATGTAGCACCAGGTTTTGTGCTGGCAATCAATCTCTTACAGTTGGAGTATTTACAAATTCACTGGCCACTTTATTAGGTACACCTTGCTAGTACTGGCTGGACCTCTTTTTCCTTTAGAACTGCCTTTGTGGGATAGACTCAACAAGGTACTGAAACATTCCTCAGAGAGTTTGCTCTAGTGACATGATCTCCCGTTCCACCACATCCCAAAGGGGCTCTACTGGATCTGGTAACTGGAGAACTCATTTTCATGTTCAAGGGACCTGGTATGGATCGTTATCCTGCTGCATGTGCCATCAGAAGTTGGGGACTCTGGTCATAAAGGGATGGATGTGGTTGAGGCTGTTGTGGTGACACGGTGCTCAATTGGTACCCCCACACCATTACAACACCACCACCCTGAACCGTTAATGCAAGGCAGAATGCATCCATGCTTTCATGATGTTAATGCCAAAATCTGATCCTGCCATCTGGATGTCGCAGCAGATATCAAAACTCAGACCAGGCAACGTTTTCCCAATATTCTATTCTCAGTTTCCTGTTCTTATCTGCAGGCGTGGTCTTCTGCGGGCCTCGACTGTAACGGGTGGTTATTGGAGTTACTGTCGTCTGGTGTTGGCCGGTGAGTGTATAAGTTTACATTTACAAGTAATAAATAAATGTATAATTGATAAATAATCTAGAAACATTGAAATTAGGTGTTTGCTTTGACATGATTAGATATTGCTCTGTAACTTCATCAATTTTGTGCTTAGAATCTATTTCGAAGTATTGCTCCTTGTCTCTGATGTCACTGATTGGTTTATGACTATTCAGGTGAAAAAGGGCAGCGCTACCAGTAACATTTGGGGGAAATAGGCAAATGGCACGTTTTCATACTTTCATACGGCTCCAGTAGTGAACGGTCAGTGTTTGGAAATTATTAACGAGACAGAATTATCTTTGTATGACAATGGTTTTTTTTTTTTGTCTGCTCCAGTGGTGGAGTGTGTATCAAGCTTGATACATGACATTTCAACCCAGACGTGTCTTCACTGTGCTAAATAATGAAGTAAAAGATACAGTACTGTAGAGAGACTCTGAAGCAAGAGTTTGTGAAGATTCAACAGAAGGCTGCTGTATTAACTTACATTTTCCACTGGACGACACACTGGTCCGAGTTTTCGTTCTGAGAATGGCCCTCGGTCGAAAAACATGGGTGGCAATGGGAGCTCACACACTGACAGAACGAGTGGTGCCAACAAAAACAAGTTTGGCTGTGCCATATCGGACCTGTTTTGTATTAGGACAATGACCAATGAAAGATGGCACTTTTGATGACTCAAGTAAAATGTAAACAGTCATTCTGTGTCGCTCGTCCCACATTTTCTTAGCAACTGGATACAGGAAAGAAGACAAGAGCATGAGGAAGAAGACGACAGAAATGAAATCAAAGAAAACAATGAAAAATCACAGGGAGCTGTTTGACAAAAATTTGAAGAAAAGAGGATTTGTGGCACGGCATTGCCTTGGAGTTGGGAGTCGATGGTAAATGTCATCTTCAGGCAGGGAGCGGCATTGCACCAAAATTTCATCAACCCAGACGAAGGGCACTCTGCTGAGAAGCCATCGGAAGATTCAAGAGAGTAGAGGCTTTAATCTAAGCTAAGGTATGTGTAAAGGATTTATGCGAGCGATTTAATCTAAATACAATCACATTTTTCAGATCAATTTTTAGTTTGTGACCCCTGTTTAAATCAACCACATAATGTTGTGGTGCAGAAATGATTCTTTTCACTCCTTGGTCGACCTAGGTCTGACCAATCACAATGCAGCTTGTTGCTGGGCTACCAATTATACCAAATATCTAATAATTAGTAACAAAACAGGTTGAAATTGGTCAACAACTGAAACAGAATCAGCTGTGAATGAGATTTAAAACCGCTACCAATATGAAGGTTGAGAAAGAGACACACCCCGGCCAGACACGAGAAGGTTACTCAGCATCAACAAGGTTTCCCCCAGACAAAGATTGCAATGCAAAGACGGCAAGCTCAACTGGAAGAAAGGATCCAGGTATCCCGTCTACTGTCCAGAGAAGTCTGGGGAGAAGCTTCATGGAAGAGTTGCAGCCAAACTATTTTGGAATGCTGCACGAAAACAAGGAACTGGGATCAGAAAGATATGCAGCAGTCCAAATTTAGGTGTTTTTTTTTGTCAAAGAGCTGGAGAGCAGGTCAACAATGAGCTTCTGCAGGCAACTGTGCAGATGAAGCTGGAGATTTGCTCAGGATTAATGGTGCTCGGAATGCTGAGAAACACGGGTAAATACTTATCCATCGTGGAAGTAATGCATGCCCCCCCCCAGAGCCCTTAACATAGACCAGTGTGTCTGGGATTACAGGAAGAGGTTGTTTCATGATGTTTGGAACAAGCTTCCACCAGAATTCCTTCAGGAGCTCAGCATCAAGAAGAACTGCGGCTGTTTGAAGGCAACAGAGCAAATTTCTCTTTAGTTCTTTCGCTGCGTTTTGTACGCATTCTTTTTTTCACGTTTGCAGAGCACAGTATATGGATGAATATTTACTCTGACATCTTTCACTTTTTTTACTGGGTAGTGATGGACTGCCAAGAAGAAAGAAGGTGACTCCATGCGCTTTTAGCTTGGAGTTCTCTCTTCAGAAACATGTGGTTGATAATACGGAGCCTTAAAGAACTGTGATTGTAAGGGGGGAAAAATTGGTGGGTGAAAAACTACTTAGTATTTCCCCTCGAAAAACACTTTTGGGTAACAAAGATACCGGAAGAGATCTCCTGCGCCGTGGATCTTGTGCTGACTCCCGAGAGAGATTGCTGTGCTTTTTGTTCACTTGCGCTGAAAAGTAGCACCAGACAGTTCATTACATTTTACAAATAAATGAAAATAACATTTCACCGCTTTTTACAGTAAAACATCAATTATTCTACTGAATACGAGGTTTAGCGAAAAAATAATATATGTGAATTCTTCAAATTCTCACTGCTGTAAAAATTGTGCTTTTGGCGATTGCATCCTTATGTTTACAACTACACCTAATAAAATTCCCACAACTCACTTTTATATGCAAGTGGCACATAAGCTAAATTTAAATACAAACTCTTCACGAAAAAGCATCTGCCAGGGAGTCGAAAGTCAACACATCTCTTCCGATATCTTTGCAAGGGAAGTGTTTTGAGAGGGAACACAAAAAAATGTCAAATATTTATTTGCTCCTACCACCATGACCCTTGAGGTCGGAGTTCCGTAATAAAGTCTAGACACAAAGAGTTTGTATTTAACTTTAAAATTCAGCTTAATTCATCTTTCTGATCACTAGTTTCACTTCCTGTCTCCCGTAATGTTTCATGGTGAATGTTTGGAGCTTTCGATTACGTGTTGTGATTCACAATGTGCTAAATGACATTCCCATTTTTCACCTGTAAAAACACAATAATCTTCCGTGTTAATCTTACACTAAAAGCACAAGCTCTTGGGACACTCTGAAATGTTATCTCTCCTCAAAAGTCTGCACAAAGTCGCAGAGAAACACCCGTTGTTCTTCCAGACTAGTCAGTGACTCAAGTCCTCCATTGCAGCAGCAGGTTTGGATGTGTTTACCTGAATTCTGCAGGAAACAAGTCTGAAAGCCTTTGCTCACCTCAAGGTTTTGTGCCAGAGGTCAAAACATGGAACAGCGTGCAGTCTGACGTACTTGTTTCCTCCTGCAGAGCATTCCAGACAGCCATACACGGTCTCTCTCCGCTGGTGGCCCATGCCGCACAGAGCACAGGGTCCTTTAGGGATGTTGTGGTTCAGCAGATTGACGCGTGTGTGCTTCTCGTCCCGTAGATATGCTGAGGACAGGTCTGTCATGCTGGCAGCTTTCTCGTAGTAGTCGGTCACCACATCATCCATGTACACATCCGAGTGAGTGAGCTCTTCAAACGTCCGGTCGTCTACACAGTGAACACAGAGAGGGCAGATCTGAAGGTAAAAAGAACATCTATGCTGCATTCTAAGATGAAAATGGCTGAATAAAGCCTTCGATAGAGTAATAAATATTACTAAAGCTTGGTCAAATGTTACTATTCAGTTAAATGTACGTAGGGAAAGTATTCGATCCCCTGCAGGTTTTCAGATCTAGAAATGATCAGTCCGTGGATTTTTATAACGACAAAAGAATATAGAAAAACCTAATTTGTGAAATTATAAACGTGAAATTTTATTGATTTCACCCCTTCAAAAAACCTGACCCAGTTCCTGGCAGCATATCCGTGATTGGGGATACCAGAGATTGAAGGTATTTTGCTGTTGGCACCAGTTTTCGACACAATCCCGGGTGTAATTTGCTTCAAATCCTCTTTTTGAAAAGGATACTTGATGATGAAGGTAATGATTACATAAATCGTCCCTTAGGAGGGAACACAAAAACACCCTCATGGCATGTTTCCCCCACGGTCTCCTGCAGGGATTACATTTTTTAGTCTTTGGATGTGTAATAGAAAAGAATATTTAGAATCTTATTATCAAATATAGGACCGGAAGTTACATCACAACAGGGAGTTATATAATATATTAATATTAATGCAATGCAACTCCCAGCCTGAAGATGGTGGTTACGGTTAAACAGATGCCACACAGGGAAGAAGACGACCACAGAGAAAAAATCAAAGAACATATAGAAAAAAATCCTGTGCGTCACAGAGTGACTCTTTACGTCTTACTCGCGTCATCAAAAGAGCCGCCTTGTGAAAAACAGATCCGATATACCTATCTGAAACTCTTGTCAGATGTGTAAGCTCCCATTGGCGCCCATGCTTTTCGTTGTCTCATGAAACTTCAGATCGGTGTGTAGAGGCATTAAGGCAGCACAGCAGTGGATATGCTCTTTTGGCTTTGAAGATCCAGAGAGAATCAGTGCAACTCTCTCAGCGTCTTCCCCGCCATCCTCTTCCAACCCTCTTTTGGTTTGTTAGCTTAGCATCTTCAGTGTTCAATCTAAATAACGCCGCATGTTCTGCTATACCCTCTTAGACCTTACTTCCACAATTTTCTATAATCGTTATGATAAATATCTTAGGCAAACACACTTGTACTTGCTCTTTCTTGAGGATCGAGGCAGCAGGATTGCAGTCATTCCTGGTGTAGTTTATTACCAATTGTTTTCTTGGTGACTATGGTCTGTTGTCTCCTTCTCATCAAGCCTCTTAGCAGTAACACATTACATCTTTGTGTAGGTCTACCTCTTGACATCTATGAACAGCTTTTTTTTCTTGGCCAGTTCTTCTCAACCAGTGGAGCATGGAGGAATGCATGTAAAATAGGATGACTTGTATGCAGCGCTTTGTTTCAGAAATGAGGAAAGGCTGATGTGTTTACTGTGTCTAAAATGTTTTTGCAGCAGACAGCATGAAGTTAAGCAAATTAAGGGGTCATATACAGAAAATAAAGTTTGATAATCAAATTTGAACTGAAGCTGAATATGAAGCTGAACAGTCGTTGTGAATGCAAAAACCGGTTCAAAAATCGCTGTTAGCATCACATAAAGCTGTGTGTTTCACAGTGGAACTGTCATGAGGACGAGTCTTGGATCAGTATGACCTTGCAGAAGAATCTTGCTCCCAATTAGGATTCATTTTTCAGCTCTCTGCTGATTTTATTTAAAACATAGGCACTTTTTATTTTATTTTGTAGGTCAAAGTGCTTTATAAATTGTGTTGCTCAGTTAATGGTGCTGATCAATTCAAATGTATTATTATATAATTGTTGATTATCTTTACTACTGCCAGCCTTTTATTCAACCCTCGAGGAAAAACTGTTAAATTTACTACTGAAAAAATACAAAACCTCCATAATTGAAAATCCACTCAGATCCAATACAGACAAAATTCTTCAAGGAGCTGTTTTCACCCCTTGAAGAAGAGTGATGACTCTTCTTTAACTCTTCTCTATCACCAGGACATGTCCCAAAGCCATTCAAGAATTGTCATTAAACCTTTCAATAAGAAGCAACTCCTCAATCCTAATAAACTGTCAGACCCATTTCTCATCTTCCTTTTATGTCTAAAATACTAGAGAAAGCAGTGATGGCTCAGCTAAGCTCCTTCCTGAAACATAATGAGCTCTACAGCACAGAGACCGCTCTAGTTTAAATCTTAAACGACCTTCTCCTTGCATCTGACCAAGGGGATTTCTCCTGGTTGGTTATTGCTCCAGCTTAGTGCTGCATTGGACACAAGGGACCATGAATTTAGGCTAGACAGACTAGAGAACTAGCTCTGAGATGGTTTAACTCATACCTAGCTGACTTAGTTTGTAAACATTAATGGGGAATAATTATATTCAATAGCAGTGAAACTTGGAGTGCCACAAGGATCAGTCTTGGGCCTAATACTATTCTCCATGTATATGCTGCCAAACTGCAACATTATTATTAGTATTATTATTATTAGTAGTAGTAGTAGTAGATATGGTGTCAACTTTCACTGCTGTGCTGATGATAATCAGCTCTATATCTCAACGAGACCAAATGTTTAAGGCCTTGCTCTCACACTATATTCCGACTCGATCTCTTCGATCACAGAGCGCAGGATATCAGGGGCCTGTACCATGAACGTAGATGAACAAACTCAGAGTTACAGGATTAGTTTTGTGTTGACAAATCCAAACCGAAGCAATCAGGCATTAATGGTACCATGATGAAGCTCATCAACTTTCTTTGTTAACCCAGGCTTTGATCCTTAAGCATGATTACTTGAGGTGCGCGCGTGCACATAAAAGAGTGACGTGCCACCAAACAACCAATTGCGTTCGACATGGAGAGAGGGAGGTCCTTATATTTCTCCGCTGAGGAGCAAACTATTATAATGTAGAAATACAATGAATTTAAGCCCTTTTTACAAGCGCGCAGTAATACCGTGTCTGCTGCCAAAGCGAGAGAAGACTGGTGGAGAAAGATTGCGGATAGCGTTAATGCGTAAATTAAATACATATTTTATACATCAAGGTCTAATTATGTATATGTAACATTAGTTTATGTATTTGCACGCCCGTAAAAATTATGCTAACACTTTACAATAACAGTGTAATTGTTAAAAGCATTCGACCGGACAAATGAAGAATGATCACTAAAGTTGTAGTGCTACACTTTAATATGCTTTCACTACTGGACTACTGTTAACAGTTAAAATAATTTTAAATGCTTGCACACACACGCACACACACACACACACGCACACACACACATGCAAAAAAACGCAACGCAATATATTCCATTTGCGTTACAGTAAGGGCATGGCTTCGACAATTTGCATGGAAATGTCCACGGGATTTCTCAGAAAAGGACAAGCCATTGCAACAGACACTAGAAATTAGTTGCGTCACTTAAATGTTCTCTACTGATTGGTCAAATTTCGTTTTGAGATCTCGAATCCAGAACTTAACCTGCCCCGGAGCAGGTTAGCCGTGCAGCGCAAGTTACCATGGCAATGAACACCAACTGAAGCCGAGTTTCTTTCATGGTACCTAAAACCCAGCATTGGTCCAAACTAATCCTAAACTTACCTGGCTAGCCAGCTAATCCGGCTTCATGGTACAGGCCCCTGGTCTTCCTAAGATGTTAAGTCACCAGAGGAGGAAAGGGTTCTCATATCTAGCACCGAAGCTCTGGAACAAGTATCATGATAATGTTCAGGGTGTAAAAATTAATCTCTCACTTCAAGCAAGCTTTTGATTTTGCTCTATGATTAATGTTAATGTCGTTAAATTTATAGTGGTTCTTCTGCCTCTTATCAGCTGATGGTTGGTGACCGGCACATCAGAATCTTCCAGCTGAAGAAACTATAGCGTCTGGTTTTATTAACTTCACTGTTTTAATCACTGTTTTCCAGGCTGTGGCTGGTGACCAGCTTGTCGGGGATTTCCATAATTAAGCTGGTCACAAGGCGGTGAAGGTGCGAGTCCTAGGTTTACTTGGCTTGATTCCCCCTGTGAGGTGACTGCCACACTGGCCACGCCTTTTTGTGTTTACATTTTCAGCAGAGAGTTGGAGGTATGGAATGTTTAGTTTTTCCTAGGGCGTGTAACAGAAAATATCTGAGGCCATGAACACAAAAACACAAAACACTGTAAATACTACACCAACAGGTGGATCTTAATAGCAACACTAGACAAATCTACCAATCAAAAGCCTCCAAACACGTTTGTGGTAATGCAATCCTCGTTTTCCCACCACTAGACTAGTCTTTGTAAGCAAGGAAGATGTTTAACAGTGATGCCAAGCCCATTGTCCACACGAAAAACTGTTGCCAGCTTTATCCAAATGGCCTCAGGTTATGTTGGGTCATAACATGAATTTCAAAATAACTGGCTATAGGGTCTGAGAAGCACTGGTCTAGGCCATGGTGAAGATTGTAGAATCCAACTGACTGAATAATATCAGGAGTCTAGCTTTATGTGCTAGCCAATCAGCAGTTAGGGCTTGTTTTTATGCTGTAGATCAGGTTAGATCTCTATCTAACAATCCTTGTAGCCCGCTGAAAGAATGTTCAAATGGAAGCGCAAATCTTCACCGATATGTATCCTCACAGAAATTCTGATCAAATCGTTCAAAGGGATCTCACCTGCTCGGAAAGGATTTCCATATATGATCCCCGATAGAAATCTCCGCAGTCTTCCGACAGAAAAACGACCAATGAATCCACCAAGCTGCTCTCGTATCTGTTCCTTCTCGAACCCTCCCATAGACTCTGGGGCTACACAAATGTCTGGTTCGTTTGAAAGCAGAAAAGAATGAAGAACTGATCACATTAGGAGTATTTCACAGCCATTGATGCTTACCAAGACGTCCATCGAGTCGCACATAAAGCTCCAGGACACTGAATGCAATGGTAGTGTGCGCTGGTATAACAATGGCTTTGTCTCGACCTTTAGGGTTTCGACCATCATCTATTTGGAACTGTGGGAGTAACAGGCTTCAGATAACAGATTCACACAATGTTCTGAACAGGAGAACTCTGGTTACCCTCATAGTGGTTCCTCGTACTCCAGCATGGACAGTGAGGGAACACTGCCGTGTGGTGCGGATGCTCTCCATCACGACACACAGCACCGTGCGCCCACTCTCTCTAGACTGACGGATCAAACAGTGGTCCAGGTCTACTTTCCTGATGGCAAGAATAAACAGGAAGCTTTTAGAGGATTTCAAAGGGTCCTCCGCTGGCTCGGTTTAACACATTGTTTAATAGAACTGTGTCTTAGGGAGTAGTTTTAATTTGATGCTATTATGGCAAGGTAAGACCACATAACCCTTAGAGGTCTTTGCACGCACCACTGTTTCAAATTCGTAGGAATGACGCGACACACCTACTGTTTGATAAATATCATTTGCAAGGTAAATGTGAGTTTCAAAGCACCCCAAATCAGAACCATCTAGTGGCGAAAATAAAGAATAGCCTGTGGAAGGACAAGACCTGTGATGTGACATTTTTCAAAGCTCGGGCATAAAAAAGCACAAAGTGCTTGGAAATCTATAGGTTTAGGAAACCTTCACCTGGTTTTTTGATTCATTTCACATTGTTTAGACCCTGTCTTTGCTTTTTAAGGGTTTTTTTGTATTTGGATAACACTTTGGATTTTTTATGAAACAAAAAAACAGTTTGTCATTTTTTGCTTTATTTGAGCAAACTGTAAAGTATTAAAACTTCTAGACTTCAAAGAGCTAACAGTGAGGATAAATCATAGATGTGGCTTCATAAAATAGTCAACGTATTTTTTTTTTTCATATTTCTAATGCAAAGGGTGACATTGGAGCATTCTTTGAAGATGTAAAACCTTTTATCTCCTCTGGGAGGATATATTGCTCTGGGAGTTACTTGTGGAAGTGTAGCTTCCTATTATTATAAACAAATCAGCAACAAAACACAGAAGGCATATTCATATCGATTTCTTTACCTTGCGTTCAGTTCCCTCAGTAATGTAGGGACCTCCACCTCATGCTTGGTCACAATCCCAAACGAGGCCTTCACCGCTACAGAATCAGAACCACTGACGTTCACTCCAACCTCATGGATCAGATGGTTGCCCAAGCGCCCATTTAGGGACACGTCAGACTTGTCTTCATAGTTCAGTAGCTGATAAGAAGATACTCCTGTCAAGCAGAAACAGACAGTTTTTGTTTTGGTTTTAATACGGTTTTCTTCAAACCAAATAAAAAAACACAAAGAAGCCTTTACCAATGTGAGTAAAAGAAAGATCCGGAGAAAATGAGCCAATAAATGATTTGAAATAACAAGAGCAACATTTAAAGAGCAATCGATAAAAGAAGAATTTAACATTTATCTTTAAATTAACGATGGAACACGACTCAGTTGATCGGTTCTTTCTGTAATAGGAATTCTAAAAGTTGTTTTACCAACCGGAATTTTGCTCCAAACCTCCTGAAACGGGTAAAAATTTGTACTACGTAAATCCATAGAGTGTGTAGACCTTTCCATGAAGTGCTACTCCTCATTTGCTTAAAGAGCCATCTTCTTACTGGGAAGTAAGGGAAGGAGATTGTTGCCTAAAATCTTGTGATACGGTGGTCCATCTATCCTCCCTTCAACACGTACTGTAGTCCTGACACTTTTCCTTAAAAAATGACTTATGTAAGTCAATGGTCTCAATGACTTATTTAAGAACACATCGCAGATTGTATCAACTCTCTCCATAACATTGTGCTGGCCTTTCTCTCCAAGAGAAATGTTCTTTTCCACACAGTTTTCTACTGTCTTGTAGCCCATCAGCCATCTGCAGGTCTACAGTTTTGTTCCTGGTGTCCTTAGACATTTGATCATATTTGTAGGTGTCGCTTGTACAGGAGTTCAGTTAAAAAGTCATTGATGTCCAGAAATCTGATTGGTTGGAGAACAAAATAGAATTTTGATGAAATAAAAAGAAAACTGATTAGTTTAAAATTTTTCAGATCTGTCCAGGGTGTACCCTGAATAAAAGGAAAAGAAGGTGAATGAATGAATGAAAATCCTACAGTGTAATTTTCGGTACTTTAACTTTTGATTCCGTTTTGGAGACGAGAGCTGATAAAAATGACAGAAGTTGAAAAATCAGCAGTGTATGAAATACTTATTTGCCTACTAACCAGTGCTCAAAGTGCAGTAACTACATGGTTTTCATGAAAATAAAGGTTTGCACATCTTTGTTTGGTAGTGTTCGTCAAAATAAGACATACGGAATCTGAACATTATACATTCTGGTTCAGCTTACAGTAATTGAAGTTACTGCTAAAACAAGCCACTCTTTTGGCATCTACTGAAAGATTCATATTTTTAGACAAATTGTGATATTCTCGCTCTGTTTCTTCTCTTTCTTTTAATGCATGATAATCTTATTTCCAGCTTACACTTTTCAAACACATCAAAATCATTGCAGCACCCTAAGCAAACACCCTCTCTAATCATTGTTAGTGATATAAAACAAGTGATGATCCTGTGCTTGTTGTATCTGCGCTGAGGAAGCAAAGGCCATCCAAAGACTGTCATATTAGCAACGTGTAAGAAAGAAATAAAACAGGTTCTGGAAATATCTGCTCTATAACTGAGTGTCGGGTGGTACAGTGAGTAGTTAGAAGGTTGTCGGTTCGAGGCTCGCTGGTGACCCTACTGGAAGGAGTTAGCATGTATTCTCTGGTTTCCCCCACAATGCTCAAAAATATGCAATTAGGTTAACTGAACAATCTAAAATGTGGCTGGTCCAGGAATGAACTTTGAATGTCTATCATTCAGTGAAAGCTGAGCAGAACCAAACCCTTTTGAGACTCAGTGACTCAAGTTCTACTTTGAAAAGGTGGCAAATGAAGGACAAATGAATTAATTAATAATAAAACAAATTATTTTTACTGGCAGAAGATCACCTACAAAATTTTACTGTCTCTTTCAGTGCAACAGAAAGTGAAATTTTCATTGATTACTTAATAATATTTATGTTGCAATAATAATAATAATGTTGCACAGAAATATTGCTTATAAAATGAGTGAATGGAATTTTATTTTTTAAGGTACCGTTTTTTTAATGTCATGAGAGAGATGCTGATTTGATATAGAGTGGAGTTGGAGTTATTTATTAAACATAATAAAGCAAACGACAGAAAGAACAGGGAAAAGTTCGAGATATGAACAATAACAAACATTTCTGCTCTATTTTCCACTCGTTTGTGTGATGTCGCGCCGCACTTCCGGGTCCTTGTGCTCCTTTCTCCCTTTGAAGAAAGTGTGCTTTAAGGGGCTGATACGCTTTAAAACACTTTAAATCAAGTGAAACATTACGTATAGATTACTAATAATGTGCTATAACAAATGTTAGAGTCAAGGCGTCGTAAAAGAAATAATGTTTATAACGTGGAAAGTGCTGGTCTGTAGCGCAACTTAGAGAAACCCAGTGACACGTTCTCAGAAGCGTCTCTCCATCCCTTCTCACACGCTCTGTATTCTTTATGCTTGTGCTTGAAACTGAGTTTGTGTTTGTAATTTGAGAAAGATAACTTTCATACGTGGTGCCGTAATGTTTTCTGCATCCGTTCCTCCTCCTCCGACACATCGCTTCACTCTCAAGGTAAGGTTTCACATTTGTGTACATATTACATATTTTGCTTGTGTTTTGTTCTGTTTTATTATCATTTATTACATTAACAATGTGTAGATTAAAGGATTGAAGAAACGTTACTTGATTTTTCTCTGGTTTTCCATTTTTTCATCTACTTATTCTGTTGTTTCTGAGAGCTGTTACACGGATTAGGCGTTTTACATGTGAAACTTGCTTCCCTGGATCTCGGGGTACCACTGTATAATAAGTAGTTTTCAAAAAATTTTAGCTTTGATATTCTTGGTTTCTTATGAACATGAGTTATGAGACGTAGTTTAACGTGAGGAAATTAAAATGTGAGAAACTGCGCAATTGTCGTTCAGGTTAATTTTACAGTCGGAGACGACCATCTAGTGGTGAAAAGGGAAAAAAAGACATGTGAAATGGCTTGTAATTCTCAAAGTTCTGACGTAAAAATATTGTTATATTGATTGATTTGAATAAATGGCAATGTTTGGCATGCCTTGGATTTAGAGCATTTGCGAAAAATCTTTTTGATATTATTCAAAAAGATGAATAATATCAAAAAGTGTCAGTATGCAAATAGTTTTCATGCTCCTTTTTTCCTCAATTCAACATTTGTACATTTGTAGCATTTTGGAACCAAATCCTTCATTTACATATGGCACACTTATAATAGAACTCCACACATCAAAGCTAGAAACCTCTCTGAAAAGTTATGAATCATAGCTATGCTGTTTTGTTAGTTTGGCCGTATTCCAGATTCAGACTTCCAGTCCAATCTAACTATGCCTGAAGATCCACTTAAAAACATAAATCCAAACCAGAGAAGAGCAGAAATGATGAGAGAACAGCGCCTGTAAGTATCTCACCCGCGGTGATCTCTTTCTCTCCCACCAGTATGTCTTTGAGAGAGAACGGTGTTGTGGCATATTTGTTCTTCTTCCAGAAGTGTCGTCTCTTCTTTCTGGTCACCAGACTGAGAGGTTGGTACCGATCTGCTTCACTCAGACTCGGTACAGGCACGAGGCGTCCGGTATCACCCACCTGCTTTACAAAATTCTTAGTGGCAGCAGCAAACATGTCTAGTGTTCGTTCTGTCAGAACATGTTTTCAATATGGCTGAGGTCACATGAACTAACTGAAGCGGCTAGGTGGTTTTGGGTTTATCCCAGCAGCTCATCAATAATGGAGGCTGTGAAAGCTGATCGGGGTGTTCTCGGCCATATGTGGAGTGTGTCGGAATCAACTTCAAATAAACAAGCCTGACACCTACACAGAGGTGTCTCCTTTCAAAGTTCAGTAGCTGGGTTTATATCTAAATGCATATAAATGTGTTCTAGTTCAACCTACATAATGTTTCATGAGATGAGTGCCTCTAAGAACACCCAGCAGAGGTTCTTCCACCTCCCACAGACACTGCTGATCCAGTTCTACTCAGCAGTCATCGAGTCTGTTCTCTGCTTCTCCGACCATCGTTTAGTTTAGTTCTGCCTCTGAATCCGGAGACTCCAGAAGACCGTGATGATAAGATCATAGGTGCTCCCCTACCCTCCCTCTATGACTTGTACAACTCCAGAAGGAGGAACAAAATCACTCTGAACCCCCAAAACCAGTTTAACCTTTTAATAACGGGTATATCAAAGGTTACAGAACAGTAATGCTTCCTTAATCCCATTGTTCTGTAGGATAGAACTGCACGAGAAGGCGGGATCCAATTAGGAGGAGGATAGAGGAACATTGTGCGGATGCTTCTGGACACATCTTCAAGGATGTTGCTGGAACTATTGAGTGTTTTGGGTCTTTCAACATCATACACCCTTCAGGTGACCAACAATCTCCTGCAGGTTCTGCTGACTTAGGTTTGTCAGAAATGCTTCCAATCTCTTCAAATGTTTTTTTTTATCCTCTGTACTTGACTCTGAGAGACATTGAAGGTGTTGCCACATCAGCAGTGGATCTGATCTTTAGCCTCTTGATAATCAACACTTTAGTCTCAGGGTGAATCTTATGCATGTTTAGTTGCTCTAGATTTGATTGGTCTAGTTGCTCTTGATATGACTACTGTTCTAGCCTCGCTCATATGAAGTAGCAGCATTTCAAGACATTGGGAGAGAGTGAGGTGCAGACGTGTTGTAGCCATTGTTTACCGTAACATCAAAGATTAACATATCGACTACAATGCCTTTTTGTTTTTTCCAATATTTAAAAGATGGAAGGGATGCTGAGAAGGAAACAGAGATGAAAAACAAGATTTCACAAGTAATGATGTCTACAAACACAAGTGATTAGGGAACCTTCTTTCAGAGATCCTCATCACAACCCCCAGCCTCAAGCCTTTGAAGAGATTCAAAACCTTGCACCAAAATAATGCCCTTTGATGGGAATATGTAATAATATATTCCAGAGAAGACAGGAGAGGGCTTGAAGTCCAAATATATTATAGAGTTTCATGAATATCACATTACAGATATATCTGGGTGAACTAACTGCCTTACACAGCAACGTGTGTCTCGTTCCTCCCTTGTGACATGGTCTTATATATGTTCTTAAAAAATGCAAATTAGTTGGGGCGTAGTTCCGTTTGCATCTGGCCTTTTGTACGTGAGCCGTTCAATTCCTGTAATGGTGGCTTGTCTGATCCTCTGCACAGAGAAAAAGACACTCGGGGTGATAACACAGGTCTATAACAATATCCTATTGATTAAATTCAAGTAACAAAAGAAATACACAATTATCACTCATTTATTTTTCAGTTTAATATTACACTTAAAACTCAAATGATTATAACATAATACACCACATAGTTAGAGAAAAATGAAACTGTTAGGAGATACATACATTATCCTTCACCTTCCTATGGACATGTACCAGGCATCGACAGACACCAAAGGAATATGTGTCATGTTTCTCAAATTACACACTGACTAAGAGTAAAAAACCTGAAATAATCTGTGGTTGATTTCTTTGCCTCCAGTGTTTATTTTACAGAAACATTAACCGCTGAAAGGTATTTCTGGAGCGACTCGCCCATGTTCTGTGAGGCGCTCTGCTGAAACATTCATGTGGAGAACGAGTTTTTCTAAAGAGCTGTTTATAGTTGGTAATAGATGCCGTGGTCTGTGATACTAGGTAACACTGGCCAAGAACATTTTAAGGTCACCGTGTTTTACTCCGGCAATGGAGCCTTTATTTGTCTGGAGGTAATTCGTCCTCAGAGATGTAGAGATTTGTGCCTTTAGTAACACTCTGAATGAACAGGAACTCAACAGAGGTTTCTCTTGATGTAGGGCTAAAAATAGTCAGGCGTTCACACATTTCCATCCATCCACCCATTTTCTCATTCCTTGACAGGATCACAAGGTTCCGCGAGTCCGGCACAGGGCCACATTCACTCCTGAACCAATTCCCCACATTTACTGTTTGCATCCACCTTTTGTAATTTAATGTAGAACTATTTTGAAAGTTGTGTGTATTCATACGATAAGTATGAATCAGTCTGAGATTATATTTTTTTTTTATGCTAGGAAGGAGCGAATCTTTGGAATAAGGTAATCATCTAAACAACCGGGGAACCGGTCAGATATGGTTGAGTAAATGGCCGGTGAGTAATCTCCAGGGAACCCGATCTGTAGTGAGGTGAGCGCTTATGGGAAGGAAGTGGAAGTGAAAGAAGTGTGCCAGGTCATGAGGGATTGTGAGGGCTGGGTATTGTGACATATTCGATTCTTATTTTTATGGCTTTGGATTCAGTTCGATTCAATATCGATCAGCTCTCACTATTTCATTTAAAATGCAGACATGGGATCCATATTTTGGTAACTGAAACTCTCCTACTTTATGTTTATAACTGGAATACACATCTACGTTAATAATAGGGTGCACACAGTTGTTTATTTTAAGCAACTTTTATTTTAACAAGAAGATCGATTAAAACTGAAGAACGATTGAAATCAGAAAACCTATTTTTTTTTTTTTACCCAGCCCTAGTGATCAGGGGAAGTGTCCGGTGGGATCGGTGATCATGGGTCATGGCAAGGACATGATTCCTGACAATAATTTCATGTAAATTATGACACAATGCTCAGCATAAATGAGTAAACTCTTTAAAAAGCATGAATTCCAAACTTTTCACAATGCTCAGTTTCATTGAAGGCCCATTTAACAGGAAATTAAGGAGAAGGGAACCGCTACAACAATGAATCTCCAGAGCTCATGTGAAACCATCAGGTGACTCAGTAACTCTCTCTGGTAATATTTTCCAGGGAATGGAGGTAGGTGCAGTGGGCTTTTGTTTACAGAACTTCTCAGACAGTTAGGTGTAGTTTATATAGCCGACCAAACAGGGAGGTGGAGAGCAGTGGGCGCTCGAGGGCAGGTGATTGGTTGGACACATTTAACTTCTTATACCAGTCGGAAACTAAGCTTTTTTTTATGTTAATGTTAAGGGTTAATCTTAATCGTGATCAACAGTTTTACGCAAACATAAAGTGTAATGAATTTGCACTTCTAAGTTTTTTTTAATTTCACCAAAAGTGTCACCAAAACTCATTAATTTTGCTGAAATTTAAGCTAAAAAATCATGCTAAGCCATATTAAGCACATAAGCGTTAAAATGATATATTATTAATCGAACTTGATCCTTGTTGGCAGGAATAAAGATAATTTCTTGTAGTTGGAATTTTTTACATCAAACTCTCAACTCCTGTGAAATATTTGATCTAGAATTAACATCTGGAGACTAGCTACGACACGCCTTGTAGTTATCATGCTTCTACTTTATCACCTTCACTATTTGTTTAGGATTAATGTATTAAGATCAGAAGATCCCCCTCGCTATCAAAGTCGGGATTTATCTTCCCAGGAGTCAACCTCAATGTGCAGTAGACAATAAATAAGAGACTATCTACATGAAATTACTGTGCTGTCAGGAACAGTCCCACTGTACACCCGAAACCAAACATCCACGTGGATGAATTGTGCATTAAGCCCTGGTTTTTTCTACAGATGTAAGAAATAAAGTGCCTGGAGTTCGTCTGTAATTAACTTCCCCGGTGTCTGCTGCTGAGGGATGTGGCGGAGCTCTGCAGCATTAAAGCAGTGATGCAGTCTGCCCCATGGGCTTTCTGCAGCATCATCACAGAGCAGAGTCTGGAGACTGGGGCCAGTTATTTTAGCTTCTCAGTCTGCCAGCATCGCCTGGAGCGCATGGTGAAAGCTGTGTGAAACTTTGTAATACCTCTTGCGGCAGGCACGGGCGAGGCCTGCACCCCTCATTGTGAGAATGTATCGGCTCTGGACACCTGTGTGGCTGGGGATATGTTTGGCTCAGGTGGCATTGATCACGTGCCAGGAGGTGAAGACCGGTGAGTAACCTTCCCTCACGTTCTAAAAGGGACGAAAGCAAGACTCAAAAACTCAAATAGACAGAAAACGGCTCGAGTCATTTATGGATGCCTTTTGTAAACCTGGAGCTTTTAAAATTACAAGGCTATTGCTTGAAACTTTAATGGCCTCTTTTTATATATATATATATATGTATATATATATATGTGTGTGTATATATGTGTGTATATATGTGTATGTATATATGTGTATATATATATGTGTATATATATATGTGTATATATATATGTGTATATATATATGTGTATATATATATATATGTGTATATATATATGTGTATATATATATATATATGTATATGTGTATATATATATGTATGTATGTATGTATGTATGTATGTATGTATGTATATATATGTATATATATACATATCCCAAATATGCTTAAAAAGATTATTTTTTTTAGCTTAAGATAAAAAAAACTTAGTTTAAGTTAGTTTAAGAAAAGTCTGAGCATATTTTAAGTATATCATTTCAGAAAAACACCGTTTCCTGAAGCATTTGCTTTCAAATCAAATTCCAGATTCCAAAACTAACGTGCTTTTACATGAAACAATGACTGACACAATAAAATCAAGTGAATTCACAATTGTTCAGTGTAAAAGAATGAACTTGAGCCTAACCTACTGCTTTAAACGGTAAACTTGATTTCTGTGATTGGAAGACAAACTGTAATCGAGTATCGTGTTATATTTAGCGGAATGTTTTTGGCTTTTCTTTAGTCTGGAAAAGTAAATGTTCTGATCCAAAAGCACGAACGCTTGTCGTTTCACTGTGATCTGCTCTTCTGAAAGGATCTCTTCTCTTTGAGCTGGAAACATCATTTCATGCTCTTGTGTGTAATGATGTGGGGCTTTCATGGACCAAAGCAGGCCACTAATTGTGGTCAAGTCTCTTCCCAAAAGAGAAGCAGACACACCCAGTGATGTGGCAAATCCTCCTCAAGTCCAGCGGTATTCTCACAGTGTTCGCATCATTCGATTCCAGTGCATTTCTATGATTACTGGACCTGAAGTAGTCTCGCTAAATATGTTTCAGCCTTGCTCTAGTGTGACTGTAGATGAGTGTAATTCTACCGTTACAACCCACTAAACAATCCGCTTCTAGTGTTTGATAAAGGACCGTTTTAAACACCTATACGCATTAGAAGAATGATTTGAAAGAGCAACACTGAAGTGTTCACTACGCATGAGGGAGACGTTTTCTCTTTAGATCTCCAGACCGAGGGCGTTTCTTTTCACTGACAGAAATAAAAGTTGCCCACAGGCCTTAAACCTTAAGCAGAACCTGTAATAAAGGCTGTGGTGGTTTCCTAAAATATCCAAAGTGTTTTCCACTAAATTGCTACTTGCTGTATTTCCCTTGAGAGAAAGCCAGTTCCACAAAGTGAAAGGAGCAGGTGCCCAGCTAGTAGTGTAGAGTTGTTCCCCAATCCTCTTCGTGATTGCTCAAGAGTTTGGTTCCGTGCCATGTTTGCCACACGACATGTATCCCTTCACAGTATGTTATCCCAAATCTATTGTTTGAATAGATAAAGAAAACAGTGACGTTTGTAGTGTGATCAAAACTTAAGGGTGTTTTCGCAAATGTAACTTTTAAAATTCAAAAATGCTGTATTACATGTTGTGAAATATGTTGCAGCCTTTTGTTAAAATCATTTAGGTTCACAAATCAACCCATATTATTAGAAATACACTGAATTATTCACAGGTTTTGCAGATGTATTGAAATATCACATGGCATTCAGACCTTTGCTCATTGTTTCGTAGAAGCATCTTTTGGTCGAGAAGCCATGAGTGTTTTGGGGAAAGATTCAACAGTTGGATTTGGATCCTCTCCAGTTTTGTCAGAGTGGATGATGAATGTTGGATATTTTTAGCTCCCTCCAGAGATTCTTAACCCTGTGTTTTTTAATACGTTACAATTTCCTTTTATAAATTACCTTTAAAACATTGGTTTTCAGGACAATCACACAGTTCCACAATAATCATGATAAACAGTTTTTATGTTTTATAACAAAAATCACGTTTAAACACCCCCCACAAATGTAAGGTTAAAACCATGCGAACCTCTCTTTAACCTTATGCACTGTTTCAAGCTAGATGGCACTGATTTGGGGTCTGTAAAATAAAACTGAAAGACGTTTGCACATTTCCTCACATTTTAGTTTTATTTACCGTGCAAATGATGTCATTACTCTTCGTTTAAATCTAGCGAAACTAATACAGTTTTCGAAATCTACACATTACATTGAAATTAAACAAAAGCTGGGTTCAGTCGTTCCTATTTAATTTACAACTGCCGCTGAGATTGGCACACTCACCGGTGCCTGCAGAGACCTCTAAGGGTTAAGTCAGGAACAGTCGTGGAGTAGTTGTGTAGCCACTCCTTTGTTATTTCTTGCTGGAAGGTAAACCTTCGGCCTGTGGAGAAGGTTTTTGTTGAGGATTTCCCAAATTTATCTTTCCCTTGATTCCAATCATCATGTCCCTGTAGCTGTCATATCATCATGTCACAACAGCCCCACAGCATGGAGCTGCCCCCACCATGCTTCACTGTCAGGACTGTATTGGACAGGTGTCTGGTTTACATAATGCTTAGAATGAAGTACTGGACTGGTGGAGGGCTGCAGTGATGGTTGACTTTCTACAACATCTCTGGAGCTCAGCCACGGCGATCTTTGGGTTCTCCTTTACCTCTCTCACGAAGGCTCTTCCCCCATGATTGCTCAGTTTGAGCAGACCGCCAGCTCTAGGAATGGTTCTGGTTCTCCCAATCATCCAATTAAGGATAAAGGAGGCCACGTGCTCTAAGAAACCTTACGCCTTTGTACCATTGGTCAGATCTGTGCCTTGCGACAATTTTGTCTCTGAGCTCTTCTATAACCTCATGAATCTCATTTGCTCTGAGCATGTTGGGCTGTAAGGACTTATATAAACAGCTGTGTGGCTTCCCTAATCAAGTTCAATCAGTCAAACACAACTGGACAGAAAATAAGGGCCATCTCAAGGATGATGAGGAGAAATAAAGAGCAACCGAGTTAAATATATGAGCGTCACAAGCAGAGCGCCTGAAAACTTAGGACCAAGTTTTTCTTTTAAAGTAAATATGTAAAACTGTGAATAATTCTGTGTTTTCAATCAGTATGGGGTGCTTTGTCGTGCCTACTAAAATGTTCTGGATGCTTCCCTCAGGTCTTTAACTGCTTAAAATTGTACACAATTTGGAACATTTGATGAAAGACGCTGCAACAACATTGATTCTCTCACTGAAAGCTCAGATCCATTCTCAGATACCACTCCTCAGGTAATGGTCTGATCAAGAGTAAACATATCTGTAGCTCGTGGGCACAGACACTTACAACTTCTGTCCCGAATAACAAGAAAGAGATACACAAAGATGAACGTGCATCACGAAGCTCGGATTCTTTCTGTTGATTACATCCGGAAACCACTTTCTTCTTTTGGTTTTCCTGAAAGAAATGCCTTTTAGAGAACATTGAAGGTTTGTTGGTCTCTACTGCCCTCTGTTTGTCTCCGTAATGCATGGCACCTGGAATATATAAAGAGATTATCATGAACTTCTGTTATTGGTGTAACATTTTTTTCAGAGATTCATTCTCAACACAAACACAAGCGTTAGCTGGAGCAGCTCCTCCTGACCACAGCTTCAGGGTTTAATGGTTCTACATTTACTTAATGCTTAATGGATGACTTTGAACTTTGCTTGAGTATTTATTAGGGGTCAAACAGGGAAGCTACAGGTAGTTATTGTGTTTGTTCTTATTATTTGTCTTCTGATTCCACCATTAACGTCAATGGCAGCCACATGAACCGCTTGCAGAAAAGAGTATTCTGACCAAATCTGCACTACCACTAGTCCAAAGTTACACTGATGTTTATGCTAATACCTTTTGAACTGAAGGATCTAGAGAGAAAAATCTTGATTCTGCCTTATCCTTGGCTTAGGCCAGTTCCAATGGACAACAACGTCACTGTATATTATGCTAATTAGCCGCTGTATTTAATTATCATCAAAACTTTTGCACACCCCTCCAAGACCAATCATCAGATTTTCACTAAATTTGAAAATCTATCTCCAGACAAAGCTGACTGAAAGCTGGAATTCAAGTCAATTCGACAAAGCGTTTACAAATGAGGCATGACCAATTATGACGTAACCCTTGCAAAAATGGTCATAAGGCTATATCTCGATAAAGCTTTAGCGCTTCAACACCAAACCCGATGAATGTTATAATAACCAAGAGCTGAGGTGCCTTCAGAGTTTGAGCACAGTGCCCCCCATGGGACAGGAGATATGAAAAATCTACTTTTTAATTCTATATCTGCTCATGATAAAATCCAAAAACTGGTCTCAATATATTCTGACCATCATACGGTCTGCCCATGTCCATTTTGAATGTCAGCCATCATGGATTTAGTTAAAAGTTTTTTTCATTTTTTTTAAACATAACTTTAGAAAAAGTTTAATTGCACGTTAGGTACCTGACAGGATTTGTGGTAGCACTCTCTTGTGGTTTTGATTACATTTTGGAAAATGGTAGCAACTTTTGTTAGCTTTACTTGTTATTATAACAAACATCTGAGTTTGCCTACCGAGTTTCAGAACAGTGTCCCTTAGTGGTCAGAAGATAAAAAATTGGGGAAATTGGGGTCTCAAAATGGGCGGAAGGGGGGGGGGGTGTACACCCTAGACAGGTCACCAGTCCATTTCAGTGCAACACACACAGGAACTTAGATTATTCAATTAACCTAAGCGCATGTTTTTGGGATTGTGGGGGAAACCGGAGTACCTGGAGAAAACCCTTGCAAGCACAGGGAGAACATGCAAACTCCTTCCAGAATGGTCACCGGCGAGCCTCGAACCGACAACCTTCTACCTGGAAGGCCACTGCACTACCTTGTTATAATTCACGGTTTTGAATTATAAAGTGATGAGGGAATGATTGGTGAGCAGTGGTCATTATGCAGATGAAGACTAATATCAAATATTTCTCAACAGAGGACACCACAGACTGTAAAGATGGCGATAGGAACTATACAGAGAACGAGATGTGGAAGCCGGAGCCCTGTAGACTGTGTGTATGTGATAAAGGCAAAGCGATCTGCGATGAGATCCGCTGTGAAGAGCTGAAGGGATGTGAGCAGTTCATGGTCCCAGAGGGCGAGTGCTGTCCGGTGTGCCAAACCTTCGCCAGCGCTCATGGAAGGATTGGTGAGTCTTTACACTCTCAGCCACGCACCCTTTCACCACCTCCTTCCAAATTCAAAATGGTTCCTATATGCTGATTGAGCTCTAATTACCTGGCTCCCATTGGAAATGTTGGTTCTACATTGAGCAGATTTAAGTGAGTGCAGACAGCTCTACTGTTGCTTTTAACGGCTACAGCTTTCGAGGGAAGATGAATCCAGACAAACGCTCCAAGTCTGTTTCTTTGAACTCGAGCCAAAATGTTCAGAACAATGTGTGTCTCAGGTCCATGAAGTCACTGTTATTTCTAATAAAAATGGTTTATTACGTTCTTTTGTGTTATGTGCCAGAGTTCCTTTCCTTTTACTTTCAATTTTCACGATGTTCCGTTATTAATCATTTGTCGTCTCGATAAAAACCTTAGCTTAATATATCAAATAGGAGACAAACACTGTGATATTTGAGAAGTGAAATAAAGATTTAGATGATTTATGGAAAGTGTGCACCACAAATGAAAAAAGAACTCAATATTTTGTGCAAATTAAAGCCTCTAAACGGTTTCTATAGCTCTTCTATTAGAGTCTGGATTCTGAAGGTTCAGAAGGTTTTTTTGGACCGTTCTTCTTTACAGAACATCTCCAGTTCAGTCAGGTTTGATGGTTTCTGAGCATGAACAGCCCTCTTTATATCACAGCACAGATGTTCAGTAATATCCAGATCTGGGGACTGAGCTGGTCGTTCCAGAACGTTCTTCTTGTTCCTCTGCATGAATGATTCTGAGCCGTGTTTTCCTGTTGAAAGATCCAGCCCCGGCACAACTTCAACCGTGTCACTGATTCCAGATCATACTTCTCCAGAATCTGCTGATATTGAGTGGAATCCATGGGACCGTCGTCTTTAACAAGATTCCCAGTCCCTGCACTGGCCACAGCCCCACTGCATGATGGAACCACCACCGGATTCTACTGTAGGGAGAAAGTGTTTCTCTTGGACTGCTGTGTTATTTTTACACCATGCATAACCCCCAAAACACTCAGTTTCATTTGTCCACAGCAGCTTATTCCGAAATAAAGCTTGTCCAAACGTACTTTAGCTTCCCTCGAGCGACAGCGTTTGTGGTGCGTGCAGAGAAGGCTTTTCCTGCATCACTCCTCCACACAGAATCCCCTTGTGTAATGTGATCAGTTTTACAATGCACCGTGACGCCATCTGCAGCATGTTGTAGGTCTCTGAAGCTGGTCTGTGGGTTGTCCGTGACTCTCTCTTGCTCTGCCACTGAAGGCATTAGCTAGAACTTTGCCTCACGGTTGAAACTTAAATCTCCAAGAGCTTTCTGTATCCTTTCCCTAAAGCAGAGGGACATTTTAAAATGATTGCACACAGCCGATTGACCCAAACACAGTGAATAGTATTTAATGATTAAATTAATAAAGCAGTAACTGTCGGTAAGTTGAAAATATTTGTCAACAAACACACCGACAAGATTGAACTTCCTTCAAAAGAAAATCACATGTTGTCTACATTTAAGTGACAAAAATAACTTTATTAATTCAATCACTTAAAGCTCAATGGAGGAAGGAGAAAAGACGTCTGTGTTGTGTTCATTCTTCTTCTTTCTTGTGTTCATGGAGAAGACGACCGGATACGGAGCACATGCGCCTGCATGTGTTTTTGTGTTTCGCGAGCACGGACACGCAGACTATCGTTGAATCTTCTTTTGGCTTGGGGTCCTTCACATGCGGCAGCTGAACGTTCTCCTCCACACCAATAACCCAGGACTGCCTGTGGATGTGCCTGACTTTAAATCTGCACTACTAAATGTGGTTATTGGCCGATGCTGAAATGTTCAAAATAGCAAATATCGCCACGATATATTGGCCGGCCTCTTCTGCTAAGCTGACCAATCACAGAGCCTATGGTTCCTGTCTATGTGTGTGTTACAATACGTGTTACAACTTTTGGGAGGTGCATGTGAAGCTGTGGCGATGGGGTCTGCGGCTTCGACATTGTGATGAATGTAGAAAATGGTTTTAATAGTAATTAAATATCATCTAAAGATGGTTCCTTAAACTCCTGGACTTTGACAATTTACAGATTTCTGAAGGTCGCGTGAAGGAGATGGGGTTAGGAGACTAGCAGAGGTTCCATGAGACACGGCTCCAGGAGAGTAACAGGAAACAGGAGAAATACAAGGAGGTGAACCGACCACTGAGGAAGGAGGCGTGAGGGATTATAAACGGAAGTATTGGGTGTGTACTGAAACAAGGAGGTTAGGTACACGGGTGGTTGTGATTGAATATTTTAACATATTTATTCTAAACCAAGAAAGAAGACTCTGAAAGCACTTTAAGAGAGAAAGAAAATGGGGGAGGGTAAGGAAAAGGAGGGGCGTCTCTGTGACGAGGAGAGGACAGATAAAGGGCAGACTGTGTTTAAGGGGCTTTTAACTCTCTGGTTGTGCGGTGTTTTGTGTTCTAGCTCAGAAATCAGCCTGAAACCTGGAGAGGAAAGTGACGCGGATCTAAAATAAATGTTCTAAAATGAACAGAATACTATTATGCCACAAATTTCAACCATTAAAGAGAATGGTGTTGCACAGTTAGCCAAAGAGCTCCACACAGCCTTACAAGAGTAGGGAACATTTCAAATAAATAAAACAGCAACTTGATGAAAAACACAGAAGAAGGAAACATTACAGCGAAACACCGAACTCTAAGAGGAGGAACTCTAAAGCTAAAACTTGGCTAAAAGCCACATTAAAAAGATGACTTAACAAGGATAAAAGAACCAGTCTGTCTAAGCTGCAAAGTCGTTCCATAGTTTAGGATCCGTGGCAGAGAAGGTATGGTCCTGACCTAACAAGACTGGTCAGCAGACCTGAGAAAACGAGCATGCTTGTAGAGCTGGAGGATGTCGGATGTTTACAGTGGGGTAAAAAAGTATTTAGTCAGCCACCAATTGTGCAAGTTCACCAACTTAAAAAGATGAGAGAGGTTCGTAATGTTCATCATAGATAGACCTCAACTATGAGAGACAAAAGGAGAAAGAAAAATCCAGAAAATCACATTGTCTGATTTTTAAAGAATTTATTTGCAAAATATGGTGGACAATAAATATTTGGTCAGATACAAACGAGCAAGATTTCTGGTTCTCACAGACCTGAAACTTCTGTCAGAGGCTCTTCTGTCCTCCATTCGTTACCTGTATTAATGGAACCTGTTTGAACTCATTACCAGAATAAAAGACACCCGTCCACAACCTCAAACACTCACACTCTAAACTCCACCATGGCCAAAACTAGAGAGCTGTCAAAGCACACCCGAAACAAAATGATAGATCTGCACCAAGCTGAGAGACTGAATCTGCAAAAGGTGAACAGCTTGGTGTGAAGAAATCAACTGTGGGAGCAATTATTAGAACATGGAACACATACAACACCACTGGTAATCTCCCTCGATCTGGGGCTCTCACCGCGTGGGGTCAGCATGATCACAAGAACCACACGGGGGGACCTAGTGAACGACCTGCAGAGAGCTGGGACCAAAGAAACAAAGGCTACCATCAGTTACACACTACGCCGACAGGGACTCAAATCCTGCAGTGCCAGACGTGTCCCCCTGCTGAAGCCAGTACATGTCAAGGCCCGTCTGAAGTTTGCTAGAGAGCATTTGGATGATCCAGAAGATGACTGGGGGAAAATCATATGGTCAGATGAAACCCAAATAGAACTTTTTGGAAACAACTCTACTCGTCGTGTTTGGAGGAGAAAGAATGCTGAGTTGCCTCCAAAGAACACCATACCTACTGTGAAGCATGGGGGAGGAAACATCAGGCTTTGGGGCTGTTTTTCTGCTAAGGGACCAGGAAGGAAAGAATGAATGGGGCCATGTATTGTCAAATTTTGAGTGAAAACCTCCTTCCATCAGCAAGGGCATTGAGGATGAAACGTGGCTGGGTTTTTCAGCATGACAATGATCCCAAACACACCGCCCGGGTAATGAAGGAGTGGCTTCATAAGAAGCATTTCAAGGTCCTGGAGTGGCCTAGCCAGTCTCCAGATCTCAACCCCATCGAAAATCTTTGGAGGGAGTTGAGGGAGTCTGTGTTGCCCAGCGACAGCCCCAGAACATCACTGCTCTAGAGGAGATCTGTCTGGAGGAATGGGCCTATGATGAACATTAAGGGCCTCTGTCATCTTTTTAAGTGGGAGAACTTGCACAATTGGTGGCTGACTAAATTCTTTTTTACCCCACTGTATACTGAGGGCCAAGACCATGGAGGGATTTAAAAAGTCGATTGGAAGCCAGGGTAATGACTGCAGAGTGATCGGCTCTCGTTTCATTAGTACCAGTTAAAAGCCGTGCAGCAGCATTCTGTTCAAGTGATGCCTGCAATAATCTAAATGATTCGTAATGAAAGCGTGAGTGTGGCTGAGAGAGGAATCCTTTGGCTTTGGCCAAAGGTCTGAAAACATTTTGTTCTAACAGCAGCTTTGATTTGTATTTTATTTGTATTTATTTCAATCTTTAAGAACAAGGGTGATGTGCAGAGTTGTAACAACTACAGAGGCATTAAGTTGATGAGCCACACAATGGAACTTTGGGAAAGAGTAGTGGAAGCTAGGTTAAGAAGGGAAGTGGATATTTGTGAACAGCAGTATGGCTTCATGCCCAGGAAGAGCACTACTGATGCAATTTTTGCTCTGAGAATGTTAATGGAGAAGTACAGAGATGGTCAGAAGGAGCTGCACTGCGTCTTTGTGGATTTAGAAAAAGCGTATGACAGGGTGCCAAGAGAAGAGCCATGGTCCTGTATGAGGAGGTCAGGAGTGGCAGAGAAGTACGTCAGAGTAGTTCAGGATATGTATGAGAGGAGTAAGACAGCAGTGAGATGTGCTGTAGGTCAGACAAAGGAGTTCAAGGTGGAGGTGGGGCTACATCAAGGATCAGCTTTGAGTCCCTTCTTATTTGCCATTATGATGGACTGGTTGACAGATGAGGTCATGCAGGAATCTCTGTGGACAATGATGTTTGCAGATGACATTGTGATTTGTAGTGAGAGCAGAGAGCAGGTGGAGGAAAACCTGGAAAGTTGGAGGTCAGCTCTAGAAAGAAGAGGAATGAAAGTCAGTCGCAGTAAGACAGAATACATGTGTTTGAACGAGAGGAAGGGAAATAGAACAGTGAGGTTACAGGGGGCTGAGTCAAGAAGGTGCAGGAGTTTAGGTATTTGGGGTCAACAGTCCAGTGTGACGGGGAGTGTGGAAAAGAGGTGAAGAGACGAGTGCAGGCAGGTTGGAGTGGATGGAGAAAAGTGTCAGGGGTGTTGTGTGACAGAAGAGTGTCAGCAAGAATCAAAGGAAAGGTGTACAGAACAGAAGTGAGAGCAGCTATGATGTATGGGTTGGAGACTGTGGCAGTGAGGAAGAGACAAGAGGCAGAGATGGAAGCAGCAGAGATGAGGATGTTGAGGTTCAGTTTAGGAGTGACGAGGATGGACAAGATTAGGAACGAGCACATCAGAGGGACAGCTCAGGTTGGTTGTTTTGGAGACAAAGTCAGAGAGGCCAGACTGAGATGGTTTGGACATGTGCAGAGGAGGGATAGTGGTTATATTGGTAGAAGGATGCTGGAGATGGAGATGCCAGGCAAGAGGTCAAGAGGAAGACCAAAGACGAGATATATGGATGTGCTGAAAGAGGACATGAAGGTAGTTGGTGCAAGAGTAGAGGATACTGAGGACAGAGTTAGGTGGAAAAGGATGATTCGCTGTGGCGAACCCTAAACTGGGAACAGCCGAAAGGAATAGAAGAAGCAGCTTTGATTTGAGCGTCAAGTTTCAGACTGGAGTCCAGTTTGTGTTACAGCAGTGTGCCAGGCCACGCAAATCTTCATCACTAAACAATGTGAACTCTGTCTTAGTGTCTTTAAAAACATACATCATTTACAATTACAACCAACAGATTTCTGCATTCTTTTATTGTCGGTTTGATAACGAAATTAACGAGGAGCTGGGACGTTAATCAACCGCCCGGCACTCGATCTCGAACTGGCTCCCGCCTGTTGATGATGTAAAAAGAAAGCGCCTCACCTCCTTTTCTTGGAGAGCTATCCTGGTACGCATTCCATGCTCCCCAAATATGCCCAGGCACATTAACGGTTTAGTGAACTGGCGAAAGTTTGTCAACTTAGTGTTCGTGAGAATCTAATAGTATTTTTCCATTCCGTTTAATTGTTAAATGCAAAAACGATTTCTGCTTTACTGATAAACGGCCAGAGGAGGGCGTATTCAAAATCATATCCACAAGTCTTTCAGTTGGGGCTCATAGCTCAGATTTTTCCTCATTTTTACTTAAAAGTTTAGATAATGGAGTAAACAGATGGAAAAATATATTCATATATCTCATAATTTTAAATGCATTACCAGCAGCGGCTAGTTTATTCAGTGTTTGTCCGGTTTAACATTAAAAATGGGGATTATGCCAAGCCAACATATTCTTCTTCATCTTTTGCTTCCGAGAAAAAATTCTAAAGCTACAACATCCAAAGTGGTCTGACTCGGGTTGCTATATCGTTTCAGACTGGTACCACTGCAGGAATTCTGGGAAATTGCTGAGACTTAACATGGGGTCAAACTTTGTGAACTGAGAACCTCATAGAAACTTCAAACAAGCCGCATCAGTCTTTGCAAGAACACATCAAAGATGTCTCTAGACCAGGGGTGCTCATTACATCGACCGGTGGATCGCGGCGTGAAATTGAAACTATATCAGCCGATCATCCATCCCGTCACTTGATCGATGTACAGGGCAACCAGTCAGATGACAGCTGAATTTTGACCTTTACGTCACCGCTCATGCGTAAACAACGACACTAAGTGCTAAGCTAATTAGCGTATTAAGTCCGATTTTTGGCTTAAGTTTGCTTAAGTTTATGGTCACCAAAATGAGTGAAGGAGCTGGAATCATTAAATCATTAAATCCAAATAGCGTTCCACAACGACTGATAAACATTTGGAAGTGTGCTTGAGGCTGGCTGTCAGCAGCTACTGTCCAGACCATGCATCCCTGGCTGATTCAATTCAGTGCAAGTCATCAAATTAAACTCAGGTTATTGCAAAAAATGTAAATAATTAATTATTATGTGTGTTTAGTCAATTCTCAACAAAGTTGAAAATAATTGTTTGTTGATTGATGTTTTACATTTTTGTAGCGGGTAGATCACTTTGACTTGGTCATTTTAAAAGTAACTCGCAAGCTGAAAAGTGTGAGCACCCCTGATCTAGACGATGTCAATCACCCCGCCATAGTAACCAGAATGTTTGCCATAACCAATTTGCCATATCCCTATCTCGTCTTAGGAAAGGAGACGTGAACATTTTTATAACATCATCTCTTGAGTATAGCTTCAAGTAAATTCAGCTCAGCTCCTCAAACCAACATTCACCCTAGACATCCAACAGCCTTTTTAAAAACGTGTTTAAGTGTCTAGATACAGACCGCCCACAGGTTGTAAATGCCTCACTTCTTGCGGGTAGCTCTTAACAGGCAATAAAGACTGCTAAACTACTCTTGAAAAAGAAAAAACAATCTCCTGTTTATTGGAAAAGGAATCAAAACCATTGCATTGATTCAGTGTTTTTCAAACTATGGGGTGCACACCGCTAGTGGGGCACAGAGGTATTGCAGCTAGGGCATGAGGTCAACGGAATTTAATTAATAATCCATTATTTTTTTCCTTCTAAATTCTATTGTTGTGAATGTTTCACTTAAAAATAAATCAACCAACTCCTCCCTCTACTGAACCCACTTAAATACATTAGCATTTGTAAGCCTCTTAAACAGAACCGGAATCATAGAATGGGGAGTTTGACGTCGTAATATTGCAGTGGAACAAAACAAACTGAAGTAGCCGCATTAAAAATGGACAAATATCTTAAACCTTAGAAGTCCCGGTGCGTGCGGCCAATACAGCGTCTGTTTTGAATAAAGTTCGAATGACACAATCCCCTTATTGTTTAATTTAGACTTCAAAAATAATGTGTATGTTTCAAAAATGTTATTAGTTTTGATATGTTATGCTTTAAACGACCATTACAAGGTTTAAAATGCATTTTGAAATGTGATCTGTTTCAGTTTTTACACGCCAAGTCTGTGCCATAAGTACCATTTAGAGGTGAAAAGAATGGATAATCCATTGACATAAAAGACCTGTCATAAGGGCTCTTTTAAAAAAGAATTCCTGCACAAAACAAAGCACAATGGAACAAAAAGTGCTTAGAACAGTGTATAAAGTTTATGAGAGAATTTGATACAATTTTCACATTGTTTTGACCTTGTCTTTGACCTTTTTATGAATTTTTATTTTGTCTCAACACAAAAGATTTTTGTTGTAAAACATAAAAACTGTTTGTTGTCAAATTTTGCATAAAAAGACAAAATGTACTATTCAGAATTTTTGTACAATTTCAGGGTTGTTGTGGAATTTCTTGTGTAAAAATATTTGTAACAAATATCAACCATTGGCACAAAGAACAGTTAATTTATAAGCGCATGTTGTAAAGTCGTAAAAAGCATTCAAAAAGGCTCTGTACTTCTAAGGATTAAAAGGTCTGTGAATGTTTTGGAGCCAGAGGTCACACAGTAAATCACTTTAATTATCGATTTGTACTTGTGATAAAGCTACAGCACTTTTATTTTGCTTTGATTGAAGGTATACATGTAGCAGCACATATATCTGAGCTGGTTTTATAACAGTGCACATACTTTTTTTTGATCTAGCTAGCCTATATTACAGTTATGAAAGCAGGTGTGGCTTGTGTATACTCCTTTTTCCAAAGTGGAGAATGAGAAAAAAGTTGAAGAAACACTGAATTAATTCAACTTAACCAGTTCCTGACCTTAAAGGAGAAGACGGATGTTTTTCAAACTGGTTTCCAGAGCTCATCACAGCACAGAGACAGCTCTGCTAAAGACAATAAACGATATCTGCTCAAACCTTGAAAAATTGTAGCATTTCAAAAGTGTCTTGTTTCTAGGTCTCTACACCAGTTTCATGTGGAGTATCCCAAGCCTCCCGTTTTGTTGAGCCTGTAGATGCAACCAGTGAAATAATGAGAAGATACCAGTTTGCCAATCAAAATTATGCTAATCACACTCCGATTTACTGGAGCCCTTTTTCCAAACAACCACAGCTTTGTAAACTCTCTCTAAATGCATTAGTGGATGGGCACAAACGTTCCTGAAGTTACTGAAGTCATTTCATTTGGGTACAGAAGCGGAGGTTCTGTGGGTGAACGGTTACCTTGGGGAATCACAACTAAAAATCGGTTTTAGAGTCTTGGGGTGAGCGCCAATGTCCGAACAGTGCGACTGTTCAGAATGCTTTTGTTTTATCCCATGTATTTTAAATTGAGGATCTGTTTTATTCTTCTGTATTGGCAATGTGTTCTACAAATAAAACTGCCATGCCTAAAGTTTTACCAATTTAATTATTTGACCAAAAAGTTTCACGGGCGTACACTCGAAGAAATCAGCCATGGGTATGCAAGCAGACTTGCATTTTGACTGATTTCACTCCTGAAACGAGTCAAAAAGAGGGATTCAATCTGATTCTTTAGATTGTTTATGACAAGTATATAATAGACTAAATGAAAATTATTTCATTACTAACATTTTCCACGTGTTTTTTATTTCAGAAATACTAGCGTATAAGGTAAGGATACCGCCGGACATATAGCTTCTGTCATTTGAAATTGAAGCTATGTTCCTTACAACAGAAGATGAATGAAATGCACTCATTTGTTTTTAGGGACAAAAAGGGGAACCAGGTGAAATTCCTCATGTGAGTGTACCTCCTGGTTCCTGTACATCTATACCATTAAAAAGTGATAAAATCCTCTATTTATTCATTCATCTGAGGTTTCTAAATCACTTTTTTTTTTAGATTATTGGAATGCCTGGTCGCCCGGGACCAATGGTAACAGAGTTCCACTTCTATCTCTTATCTTTATTTATCTTGGTAGAGTGTGTTCTGTCGATCAAAGTCTCGTTTTTGTTTCCTCCTGTGTGTCCCATCGCTCAGGGTCCGGCGGGGGCAGACGGTCGCCCGGGATTCCCAGGGCTCAAAGGAAGAAGGGTACGTCTTAAATACTAACACTTGTGAGATGATTTGTGCTGCTTTACTGTGATTGAAAGCAGACCAGGAACACGTGTTTCTCACCGGCTGTGATGCTACTGAAATTAAACGCTGAAGTAGCTGAACCAATATTTGTTTGAAGGGCGTTGCAGGTCCACCTGGGTTTGATGGAGAGCCAGGAGTGCCAGGGATGCCAGGTCAACCTGGTCCCATGGGAAATGCACTGCCTGGCGTGAGTAAAGGGTGTTTCTCATGTAAATAAAAGCAATGCGTCAGTAATACAAATTGTGTTCTGACTGTTTGAATTTAATTTGTATTTTTAGAGTCATTTTGCCACTCAGATGGCTGCTGGATTTCAGGATGGAAAGCATGGCTTGGCTGGCATGGTCTCTGGAACACCGGTACTGACAGAACAGTTTTCATTATAAATAATGTTGACCTTGAAGCCGGGGTAAAATATCTTTGTTGTGGTCAGGGTGAAGCAGGACCAAGAGGTCTTCCAGGTCCAGCAGGTCCACCTGTAAGCCCTTCACGATGAACCTTTTTCATGTTGTACATTTAGATCGGATGCCATTTTCTTTTTCTGTGACACTCAGGGGGCAGCAGGAGCACAGGGGGCACCGGGAGACGCAGGGGATCCTGGGCCTATGGTATCGAGATCACATTTATACTCATACAAAAGTAGCCATTAGAGAAGCTGCTCCTGAAGAAACGTCACAAACTCTTCAGTGATGTCTGTTTTCTTTTAGGGCTCCTTCGGTCAAAGAGGGCCAGATGGTCCTCCAGGAAAACCAGGGTTGGATGTGAGTAGATCTACATTTCACCAAGTTTTTTCATCTCATTGTGCAGATGAAAGCTGCAGTTTGACTCCAGCTTCTGGCAAATCTGAAAATGCGTTCAAGATATAGAAAGAGTGGCCTCCTGCACTGACAGAGATCTTTATTACATCTCTGAGCCAGCGTGCTTAAAGTCCATCATCATCATCATCATCACAGTACCAAAAAAGTGAAAACAGTCAGGTGCCTGAAAGACCACCGGCCCGTCGCGCTCCCATCAATCAATCAATCAAGAAGTGCTTCAAATGACTGGTCACCTCTTTACATCTCCAGATCCTCTTCAATTTGCATATCGGTCCGACAGATCAGCGGAGGATGCTATATCCTCCGTTCTAAACCTAAATATTTTAATCTTTGTCTTTTTCATGAAAATCAAAATCGTTTTAGTCACCAAAAAATGAAAGGTTTTAGTCTAGTTTCAGTGAATGTAGATTAATATTTGGTTGGTTAAAATTGTCTTTTAATAAGATAATTTAACTCTTTAAATATTCAAAAGTGTGTATTTAAACACGAGTAACATTTTCGAGTAAATAGGCTTTTCATCAAAAAATACTATGATGCATACATTTGATGTACTAAGGATTATGCAAAGAAAGTGTTAACAACACAATGGAATTGATCTTCCTTCCTTTAAAAAAAGCCAAGAACAAAAACATTCTGTATTTGTGGCTTTATTTTTTTTTAATTACCTAAAGCTCAATAAACACGTATGGCAAAAATAAGAGCAATGGAGGAAGAACATGTACTTTCATATTTAAAAGCATGATGAAAAAATGGCAATTGAAATTTTGAAAAATTAAATAAATTAAATTCCCTGAAACACACTGTGGCCACAAAATAAATAAATAAATAAAAAGCACCAATCTCTCGAGAGGCACATGACTCTCACCATCCTGATATTCTTTCAGGTAAGTTAAAACCGGTCTTTGTTTACATTTTATAAATAGGATTTAATTTGAGAACTAGAGAAAAGAATTCATGGCCAGTTTAAAGTTTTGCACATAACTCGTTTCATGTCATTTTCCATTATTACTTTCACTGTAGATTATCACATAGTGTTTGAAAACCCTGAATGAGTAGATTCATGCCAACCCGTGTCCTCTCATTGACCTCAAGACGTCACAGATGTGCTTTTCCAAGTTTCATGATGAATTTTCTTTATGGAGTTTGGAGCAGCTAATGTTCACTGAACATGATCTTATCCTCTCTGTGACAGGGTGAGACCGGACCCTCTGGAAACACAGGAGAGCAAGGATTCCCCGGGTCTCCAGTAAGGCATTGCTTTTTGCTGAATGTGTCATGCCTTAACATTTTCATTTGTTTTAACTAATTGTTTATACCAGGGGTGCTCACACTTTTTCAGCTTGCGAGCTACTTTTAAAATGACCAAGTCAAAGTGATCTACCCGCTACAAAAATGTAAAACATCAATCAACAAACAATTATTTTCAACTTTATTGAGAATTGACAAAACACACATAATAATTAATTATTTACATTTTTTGTAATAACGTGAGTTTAATTTGATGACTTGCACTGAATTGAATCATTAGAACAGTTGTGTGTGACCTGAATTGATGGTAATAGAGTGATTTTTATGGGAGCAATTGAGCTTTGATCCAAAAAATCAAGAATAATTTATTAATATTTATTGAAACTGAGTCGTGCAGTACAATATACAGGTGAGGAGTGGCGTGTTGCTTGATTTTGGTTGTAATAGAGTAATTTAGAATGAAGTTATGAAGCATATTCTGGGTAAAACATATTTTGGATCTGGTCATTTGCAGACGGTCCCAGAGTGATTCCATGTCAGCGGGTTGCTCATAGACGGTAATGTGTTTCTGCGAATGCAGAGGGAAACTTGTTTTGTTATAAAAAATGTTTTGTAGTTTGTCCGCTACATAACACAGATTAAAAATAGGTATTAGTTGTTTACTAAGAACATTCTGGTCTCGAGCTATTGATCAGAGAAAACTGAATCCGTGAATCTGCAGATAACTTTACTGAACTGTGACAGGATGGATGATCGGCTGATATTGTTTCAATTTCACACCGCGATCGATCGACGTAATGAGCCCCCCTGGTTTATATACAGAATTTTTAAATACATAGTTTTTTTTTGTTCACATGAATTTATTCAAATTGTTATTTTTTTTTTGTTAATATTGTCTAGAATCAGGTTGATACATTATTTGTATTAATGCAACTTGTGAGCTATACATTGTTTTATTTATTTGTTTACAGATATAAATTCCAGTTGAAATGCCAAGAAGAAAATACATTCAGTGTTTGAAACTTGTTTTAAGGTCGCAACACAATCACATTTTGTTGATTAGGAACGCGCGGTTAAGAGATGGAGTTCATGCATGTGCTTTGTATCTATGACTGGCTTGCCATAATGTGAAGGTTTTGGTGTAGCAAAGAGCATGGGTTCAAACGTTCCTCTTCACCGAGGGGGGGGGACTCATTTTCACCGAGGGCCACATTAGCATAATGGCTGTCCTCAAAGGACTAGATGTAACTTATAAATGTAAAACAATGTAATCGAATGTAATGTAAAATAACTGTAACTACTCCTTAATGTTGAAAAGCTCATTATTTATAACTTATTCAAGTGACAATTCAGTTGCATAGAAACAATTGTATGCTTGTTGTTCTAATATAAATCCTTTAGATTTTTGTCAGCTTATGAAAACCCACATATCTCCATTAATGAAGGATCAAACTGTCCAAGTGAATAAAGAAAAATACCATTTTAGTCATTTGTTTAGCGAAACCCCCCCCCCCCCTCAGACTGAAGACGATGCATTTCGATCATCATCTTTTATCATCAGGCTCAAGAAACTGATCACAGATAAACTATTAGCTCCGCCCATTTCACATCTTGAAATGTATTTTAGCGTGAGAAACCGGAGGTGTGACGTGAGAGATCACTCAAATGCGAGAGTCTTAAGTTCAATGTGTGAGAAACGGCAGCTCTGCAGTTTTACTCATGAGTATGGATGCGGAAACACCGTTTTGGCTACCGTAGGCCAAAGGTATTGTGGGAAATGTAGTTTTTTCCGTTTTTATCCATTTTTAGCCTCTCCCACTGGCCTTGAGTTTGACACATGTGTTCTAAACTCTTTCATGTAAAAGTCATACTTCATGTGTGAACGGTCACTCAATAATAAAAAATGTGTATTGCCGGATGATGATTTGGATTTTGTTTTACTGTACTGTGCACGTTTTAAGCAGGTGTGAAAATGTTGTCAGAAGCAGTAGTGTTGAACCTTTATTTTCATCAGTAAACAACACCTGGTGAGGATTTTTGGTGGGGTTTTTTTTATGTCTTTGGTTGCATGTTTGTGTCCCTTGTCCTGCTGAATATTAGGTTTGGGGCAAATCATATGCCTCCCTGAGGGAGGTTTGCTTGGTGGATAAGTATTCAACCATAATTTTTTGACCAAAAATCCATTTGCAGAAAGGCAGCCCCAAACATTCAAGGAACCTCCACCAGGCTGCACGTTTATACTGCTCTCCCATCCTTAGATGAACAAACTTCCTCCTGCTGCAGCCAAATGTTTAAAATTAGCCCGAAGCTCTTGCTGCCATTTTTAAAGTCGCTTGGACTCGAGGTATGCTTTTTTGACCACTCCTACCCAAGCTTCTCTAGACGGTAGACGGTGATCCTGGGTCCCATTGGCTTCTGGCAGATTTGAGGTGATTGCACTGCTGGTTTTGAAGAGACGTTTAATAAACATTCTTCGGGAGGAGTTTTTACGGAATGATACCTGTGCTATCATCTTATTACACCCATTTAAACCAAACTATGCTCTCATTCATTGATTACGTCTGAGCTTTCTCCCCTCTTCCGCCTCAGCACCTTCATTGGAAGATATAATGCGGGAGAGCTAGCCTTGTTGCATACAGCCGCACATGTTCACGATAACGAACTCGTGAAAGGCTACGTAGCTTCATATCTTTTGCATTTGTAGCACAAGATTCCTTGACAAACACTGTGTCTATGATCCTCAGTGTTGCCGAGTGAACAGCACATCTTGAAATTCCAGTCTGCTTCGAAATCTCCGTCTAGAGAGACCTTAATGATGCAGAACAACATCTATGGTTACTTGGTAACCTCTGTTCTCTTCTTCAGTATATCGAACGATCCCCAGAGCGTCCAGTCCTCTCCAACCAGGGCCATTGTGCCAGTATTTAAACCCAGTGAGAGCCGACACTCATTCTATGATTTCCGAGGAGCCAAACCCATGCTTACCCACATGGGCACCAGGCCTCAAGGGCATGGCAAAGGACCTACGTCTCTGTTCCCTCCTTCAGGGAATGGGGGTCACATAAGTAACCTAGACGTTTCCTTTCAATCATTCACTTGTGGGAACCCTTCAAAAAGGCCATGCCTGAGGTCCTTCTATACAGGCTGTTGCTAAGTTTGAAAAAGGTTAGATGCTAAGGTTGTAGTCACCTACATGGGAACTCCTTCCGCCTCAGGTCTGATGATAAGAGCCCTATTATCAATGAGAGGTCTCATAACACTAGGAAGTGTAGATTGCTTTGCTTAGTGAGCGAAAGTGAATCCGAAAGTGACTCTCCTGAACCAAAAGAAAGGGAATGCAGGCATCACATTTTAGAAAATGGCTTCTGGTCGGGGTTGTCCTGCGAAAGGGGCAGGTACACAGTCAACAACGTTCCCTGCCTAAGGAAGGAGGGAACGCAATGGGGACAAAACAACCACCAACCTGGGAGTTTTATGATGTTCACCAAAGGCAGTCCCCATTTTGGACCCTAGTTCCTCAGATGCTGGAGAGGGGAGGAAGAACTCAAGGATGTGACACTATCTCTGGGATGTCATGATACCTCAATGATTCCAGGCAAGGAGTTTAAAGGCAAAATGTAATAACACCAAATACTGATTTGACTTGTTTCCTGACTTTTTATTTTACTTTTGCTCTCTTAATTTCTGGAAATGTTCTGTACTCTACATTGGTTCAATAATATCTATATTATACTTATTAATCACATAAATAGTCTTTTTACTCTGCTCCATGCCCTGTCTGCCTTTTGAGAGTGATTCAAACTGAACAAACCTCCCAAGATGATGGAAGGCTAGAAAAAGCTGTGAAATCTCTCAGGTAGATTCATAGTATTCCAGACACTTGCAGCAATCTCTGATCTCTGCTCATTTCAAGTTATGGGATAATAATAATGTGATGTCACGATCAAACATGTCTCAACCAACAAAACATGAGGAATCCTGCGTCTTGTAGCGTTTCAGACATTTTTAAATTTATTTTTCAATGTTGTGGTTTTGTGAGCTATGAGTAGAGAACTTTTTTCATCATGATTCTCTTCACAGGGCTCTAGAGGGTTTCCGGGGTTGCCAGGCCGGCCTGGGATCAGAGGATCAAAGGTGAGCTAAATGTACCAAAATGTTTTCATATTTACACCAAAACAAGAGTGTGAAACTAATAGGCCTGTTTATTTCAGGGTCATTCGGGTGAACAGGGTACAAAAGGAGAGCAAGGTGCTATAGGATCAAAGGTCGGTGGCAGGAGCATTTGGTGCTAATGTATTCATGGTTATCCCAAATATACGTACACGACGCTCTCTTTTCATTAAAAGGGAAAATCTGGATCTCCTGGCACCATCGGGCCCGTGGGTCCCCAGGTAAGGAATCCCCATCAGTGTAATTCTGATTGGAAAGGTTTATTTTAATCCAGTTTTCTTCTTTGAAGGGTATTATTGGTGTCACTGGTGAAAGAGGACGTCTCGGTCCAAGTGGGCCTCCAGTAAGTGGCCAGTATGAAACATATTAGAGGATTTTCACTTTAATCTGGAAATCAAAATGTTGTTTTTTAGGGAAAACGTGGTCCATCAGGAAATGCGGGAAAACCTGGTCCAGTGGTATGTACAGAGACTCAATTTAAATGAAATTAAAAGCCCACTCTTACTCAAACGTTCACAAATACTAATTACACTGTTTTTAACTTTTGTAAAATTACGCAGATCAGAGGATATTTTTAAATAGAATTGTTTTAGTGTAATAAAAAGGTTTATTAGTTTGCTAATCAGCCGTGTTTATTTACTTAAAAAATGCCATTAAAATAAATTCTTTTTTTTTTATTTTTTACAACTGTGGGCTTTTTTTTTTAATGATCTTTAGAACATTTTGTGGCAGTACTTGATACAATTTTTCTACAACCCCAGCTTTTTTTTTTTTTTACAAATAATTTTTCATTATATTACACAACAATTCTGAAATCATTAAGTTTTACATTTTGTCATTTTACTGCAAAAATCTTAAAAATGGAAAATGAACAGTTTTTTTAGGTTTTAGAACAAAAGTTTAAAGTGTTGAGATAAAGATGTAAAAATCTCCCCAAAGAAACAAAGACACGGTCAAAACAATGGGAAAATTGTATCAAAAATCCAGGCGAGCGTTTTCTTAACCTTATACTGTCTTGGAATTTTGAAAAACACAAGCTCATACCACAGGTCTTGTAGTTGTAAGGGTTATCTCTTCTTTTCACCACTAGAGTGCACCAGCTTGTGTTCTTTAAAGCAAAACTGAAAGACGATCGCACATTTTCTCACATTTTAATTAGATTTACCCTGCAATTTATGTGTGACAACTCTTGTAATGTTGATTGAAACCTACTTAATTCAAAACAGTCAGTGTGATTGACAAATGCAGACTTCTAAGGGTTAAGAAATTGTCATTTTGATTGAGGACTGAAGGATTTAAATCCGGATACATGTTTTTCACAGGGCCCAATGGGGATTCCAGGAGCTACAGGGTTTCCAGGCAACCCAGGCATGAAGGTGATCAACCACTTTGGAACACAGTTTTCTGAGACAGGTGTAAGAGTGTCAGAATTGAAGGAAGCTCTTTTCAAATATTGTACAGGGTGAAGCAGGCGCCACAGGCCCACGAGGCATCAGTGGAGCACAGGGTCCAAGGGGAGAACCAGGCCGACAGGGGTCACCGGGGCCACAGGGCAATCAGGTGCCACCGCATCTCTCATACCCTTATCTCTGATGATGTCTGCGTCCATTACTTCAATGTATTACGTTTCTATCATTAACAGGGAACAGCTGGATCAGATGGAACTCCTGGAGGTAAAGGACCTCCCGTAAGTCTCTACATGCCCATCAAATATTGCTCAGTAGTTTGGAATCACCAAAGTTCACCAGGATTATGACCCAACACACTAGTCGGAGAGTTAAGTCTCTGGAGTTGAGTCCCTGTGAACTGTGGTGGGAATGGATGCAGTGTAGAGTGTGGAGGAGGAGTCCAATCGATGGATTGAGAAATAATCAGTGAAGAGGTCTCGGGGATTATCTTAAAAAACTGACATCTAGACTGTACCATTGCTGTTAAAGAGATATGTGGTGCCAAAGTTGTTCCAAACCTTTGACCAATAGTGTCAGGGTTTCTCCCAGTAGAGGAATAATGAACTCAAATGCAGATACAGCAGTAAAATTAAACTATTTTATTTAAACAAACATGAAAGAAGAATCCTCCTAAACAGTGCATGGAATGCTGCCTCGGGGTAAAATGTATTCTTATTTGGGGTAACAATTGAAACTCTCAGAGAAGTTCAGCAGTTCGAGCTACACGCATCATCAGTCATGAACGAGGGACCGCGTGTGCCTTTTTGCATTGCGGCTTTGTATGTGCAGCAGAATCATGAACACAGAGGGTTCACAGAATAAACCTCGCACGGAGTCAGAAGGAGGTCTGGCTGAAGTCTGGTTGGGGAATTAAGTTGGAAATACGTAATGTTGGATGCTCATCAATACCACACCCACAAGCTGTCACCAGCGAATGTTCACACTGTCTTCACCAGAAGTCACCTCGTCTCTTTCGGTCTGCACTCGTCTAAATTTAGTGTTTTTTTATTGATTATTTACACAAAGCAGCAGTTCATTGATTTGGTTTTTACTCACAAAATAGCATTTCACAACCGTAAAAAAGTAGTTCACCAGGCTTGACGTAATAATAATTCGTACAGGAGATATTCGCACGCTCGTATTGAACCTAGAATGGTGTATCGAGAACACTTGATTGGTTCCAAGTTTTAAAGATGACATTAAGATCCCACAGGTTTTGAATGTTTCTTTCTTCTGGTTTGTTCTGGCAATGACAGTTGAAGAACTGATCAAATTGAGGAGTTTGGGAGAAGCACATCTTGTAATTAGACTAATGCCTAATGGATGAAACCCAGTTTATTCTTATCTGTTAAGTACTATATAATGCGGCATGCTCATTAAAACAACCCCCCCCCCCCCCCTCCGTTTCTTGATCACTCTAAAGGAAACCATTATGTTCTCTTGAACGGGTTTATGGGCTCAGCTTGTCCTGTAGACTTTACCTGCAATATTCTGTAAATCTGTACAAGTATGAACTTCGGAACACCAATAGAAACTAGGAATGTTCCCAGTGCCCCATCCCTGCTACAGACCTCAATAAAAAACATTAACATGACGTAAAGGAACAGCACTTCCAGGGTTTCACCACAAGGGGAATAAACAACACATGAACTGTCATAATGTAGATCTGTTTTTCACAGGGGATCCCAGGTGTTCAGGGTCCAGCTGGACTGATTGGTCAGCCTGGTCCTCCCGGACCACAAGGATCAACTGGACTTACTGGAGCCAAGGGCCAACTGGTAACAACACAATGCAGAGTGTTAAAAATACCTTCTGGGTCTGCATATGAGCTGGGGATCCTGGCTTCTAATTCAGACGGTCATCATTCTAACATTCTTGTGTTTTACAGGGGGACTCGGGTTTCCCTGGGTTTAAGGGAGAACATGGAGCTAAAGGAGAGATTGTAAGTAATTGAATCCATATACAATTTGAATGAAACTGACATATCTGCACATGAGAAATACTTACAACTTTAGATTTTCATGTTTTGAGGAATACCCAAACGTTTTTGAGCCTTCAAAATGTGATGAAGACCACCATCCAATATTCATCCTATCTGTTTTTTTTACTTTAGAGACTCATTAGCTTATGACCTTTTTGTCCTCTTCTGCGACAATAGTGATTGTCCATGTGTTTGAGACTTTAAATTAGATTTCTGCACCTCATTGACATTGGCTTCATTGATAAACTACAATTAAATGCAGCTGCAGGGCCATTATGCATCCTCCGTGATCAGATCTATTCCAATATAAGAACTGAAGCAACAATGATTGGCGGTAGTTCAACCTTCTTCAGCTTTCTTACTCAGAACAAAAGATAAACGCTTAGATGATGCTGCCACATTGCAATCTGCTTCTAAAGATGGCTCTAAATAAGGATATTCAGAAAGGGTGTGCAAGTAACTCTGTACATCTACCATCTAATCCTGATATGAAAAAAACTGTTAGATAATCTTCAGTTCTCTGTATGTGGCAACAGTGGTATCAATGAAGCCATCTTCTTTTTTTTTGCTGTGTTTTATGTTGTAAACAATGGTCATTTGGGCGGCACGGTGGCGCAGTGGGCTCCACTTAGAAAGTTGTGGGTTCGAGGCTCGCCGGTGACCTTCCTGGAAGGAGTTTGCATGTTCTCCCTGTGCTTGCGTGGGTTTTCTCTGAGTACTCATTGTTTCCCCCACAATTCCAAAAACATGCATTTAGGTTATATGAATAAAATTCCTCTTAGGTGTGAATGTGTGAGTGAATGTTGCCTTGTGATGGACTGGCAACCTGTCCAGGGTGTATCCCCCCCCCTTCACCTGATGTGCGCACCGGCAGAGCCCCGTGACCACGAAAGGGAATAAGCAGGTTGGAAAATGAATGAATCAGGAGGCCTTCTCTTTTGTTGACAGGCATGGAAAAAGGCATTTACCCACTGCCCCCCAGGCACTCATACCATAATCCTGTGTATGTTGCTCATAGAATAACACCGCAATGCTTGCCTGCCATTTCATTCAAACAATAACAATTTTTGAGCACCAATTTTTTGATCCAAAGCTGCTCCACTTTACCTTTTGACCTCATCTTTACAACATGCTGTTCATCCTCTGTGGTGGTCCCTACTTCCTCCCTAAATGGTAATCGTGATGAGTGCCTTTGGTTGTACTGAACCCTTACTCTGAAACAAATTAGCTGACACTTCCGTTGAAGCCAATGTTAAAGTTTTTTTTATTGGAACGCTTATTAAAAGGGTCATAAAAGGCTTTATCTTTGCAACACTTTATTGTGAATATCCGGGGCGGGGCTAGAGTCGCCTTTTCTACGAGGGGAGAGTGACAAGCCGAAGGGTAGGACATGAAACTGGTAGGCCTGGCCTTCAAAACAGAACTGCTTGAATGATCTGTGATGAGCGAAAATGGTCATGGAAGTCCTTCAGGTTTTTCAAGGCAACCCAATCCCCAGGATAGACTCATCTAAAGATCTCTAGGACCTTGAACCTCCTGAACATACACTTGGCCAGGTACTCCGTCAGAACCCTCACAATCCGCCAGTCTTATTTGGAACAACGAAGTTAGCGCTGTAAAAAACCCCTCCCTACGTTGACATGAGGGATTGCCTCCATCACGCCTTTGGCCAGAAGCGTGACGATCTCCACTCTCAGGGAATAGACACTTGACCTTTAGGACCGGAATAAGAACGGGGTCCTTGGAAGAGGGGGGTGGGGGGTTATTAGCTCAGCCATATCCTCATGTGATGGTCTGGGAGTTTTGACTGCATCCCAGACATTCTGCAAGGGGCTTCCTTCCGGCCACGCTGACGGTTTCCATAATGGGGCCTTATATCTGTGGTGATGCTGCTGATGAAATGTAGGATTCCTCACTCTGCCCATCTTGGCCGAACCCATTTGCTCCATGTCTTGGGAATGACTACTTGCAGGGTCGAAGATGCCTTACCACACATGCCTCGATCCAAGCTCTATGCCCCCCACCTAAAACCTAGAAGAGAAGTAATTTGCTCCTTTATATAAAAAATGTGGTTGCTGTGTGGTGGCCTCACCCCCTCCCTTTGCACAGTATGTCTCAGGGGCTCTTACTGTTCTCCTCTGGTAACACAGATCTGGGACACAGACTGCCGTGGCTTCTGGGCAGGTGATGAAAGCTGAGCACAAACTCTTTTACAGTGAGCAGGCGGAGGAGACTCTGTCTTGGATGGATGACGTCTGTGACGAGGAGCCAAAAGTTCACCCAGACCCTCTGCCTGCTTCCTGATCATGGAGACCTGTGATGCGAAGTTATCCGTGGCAGCAGAGAAGAGGCCACCTAGTAAAATGGGCATGTTCAGGATCAGTGTACAGCCTGGTTCAACCACCACCATTCCTGCACCTCTCAATGTTCTTCGACAACCATTGACTTATTGACACCTAACTTGGTGTGAGTCATGAGAACCAAACCAGCAGATGACACCATTGGCAATTATTGCTAAAAATGAATTAAAATTTATTTACTCTTTATTCAGTTTGTCTATGATTTAATTAAAATCGTATTCTCGCGGTACAACACTTCACAATATTCTCTAGAGGGCAGCAACAAAGTTTGTAAAAGTTTGCTGTAAGACGGTCACCTTCCAGTAAGAAGGTTGTCTGTTCAAAGCTCACTGGTGACCTTCCTGTAAGGAGATCTCCCCGTGCTTGCGTGGGTTACCTCCGGGTACTTGTTTTGGGTTAACAGGGGTCGTCTACATAACATTTTATTTGCGATCTTCATATGAATAATTTAGGCAACCTTCATTTAGTTCCCTTCATGTTAGGAAACATTGTGAACATATGTGAACATGTCTTTTAGGGTCCACCTGGAGTCCAAGGAGAAATGGGGCCAATTGGAGAAGAAGGGAAGCGGGGTCCAAGAGGAGACGCAGGGGCCACTGGTGACCCAGGTCCACCAGGAGAAAGAGTGAGTGAGATTCCTCTAGTCTTCATCTCATTACATTGATAACATTATCTCTTGCTCGTTCTTTACACTCATACTATATTTTACATTTACAAGGGAGCTCCTGGTAACCGTGGGTTTTCTGGAGCTGATGGGTTGCCAGGTCAAAAGGTTAGAAGTCAGAAAGGATCTCTTGCCCCTAAACGTATGAAGATGATTTCACTGTATGAATCCAAACTTTATCCTCTCTGATTCTTCCAGGGAGCTCAGGGTGAACGTGGTGTCCCAGGCTCAGCAGGTCTGAAAGGTGCAGATGGAGACCCTGGGCGACTAGGGGAAACAGGAATCACTGGAGCAAGGGTTAGTGAAATACATAGGATTTCTGTGGTATCTTCTACACAGTTTGAATTACGTGTTTTACCGTCCATTTAGGGCTTGACTGGTGCTTTGGGAGTAGAAGGTGCAGAGGGCAAAATTGGGCCTCAGGTAAAGATTTGAGGCTAATGCATTCTTGTATTCATTCAAGGAGGATTCTTTTACCTCCGCAGGTTTAGTAGAACTACAGCAGACATCACTTACTCGGGACTGTGTACTAATCAAGAATATTGTTATTTCTTCTCAGGGGGCTTTAGGAGATGATGGAAATCCTGGTCCAGCTGGATCCCCAGGAGCCAGAGGTACAGCAGGACCCATGGGTTTGCCCGGACCCAAAGGCTTCAGTGTATGTAGCTATACCATTTCATCCAGAAGTTTGATCTTGGACTAGGAAGCATTTGTACAGGTTTAGGTGTTATTTGGATGCCGCACTAGATTCCAGCGTTTGTTTGGAAATGAACTACAGTACATGACTTGGGTACATGGGTCATGGCCGACCCAAGTTACAAACAAGCTAAAGACCTATGAACCTATTATTGAAATGAAGTGATAACCCATTATAGAAGAATCTGACCTGTTTTTATGTGGGGGTAGGGGTTATGGGAGGAGTCTTTTACAAGAGCTCAGCCAACTCAAGCTACCTTATCTGCCACAGAGTTCAACTCAAGCTGACTGAGCTGCATCTGAACTCGTCTCAGACATTGTAGATTAATCTTTTACTTTTTGGTTTGATATCACTTGCAAAACTCTGGTTACAAGCAAATCATTTTGAAAACAATGGAAAATTTTTCAATTACTGTTTTTAATTGGATCAGTTTTGTTTCTATTTTTGGTTTCCTCCAGAAGTTGTGCTTGAATTGTTTTGGGATCGATATTTACTTTTGCTAAAAACAAAAAAAAAAAAATGAAATAGAATAACAAAATTCTACATTCAGCTAGTGTTAGTTTCTGTCATTAGGAGTTGCTCAGTTGAATAAGTAACCATAGCAACGGTGGTGTTGCTGTGCTACAAATATGTAGGATGGATTGACGTAACTCCTCGGGGGCCGTAGCTTTTAACTTTTAATAATGAGAACTGTTTCTGTCCTGTAGGTTAGCTTAGCTCTTCATCTTGTTTACTTTAAAATTTGTTTTTTTTTTTTTTTTTTTTTTTTTTTTTTTTTTTGCGACCCCAAGCTAATTCATTATAACCAATAATAATTAATGCCCTGGGATGTTAAGAGGGGTCAGGGAAGTGTCTGTATGCCATCATGTGGGAATGATGTACTTTATCAGTCAGATCTTTCTCACGGAGTACTTGAACATTTCACAGATATGTGACTTCAGCAGTGACGTGTGGTGAGGTTCATGTCTGGTCAGGTGTTAATGTCATCAGTAAGATTTACAAACACATGAGCTAATAACTCGAGAACTCTCCAGAGTTGCTAATTCACCATTTGATTGGCAACCGTTAATATGTTTTGTTTAAAATGTCATTTTCCGTTATTTATAAACAAAGTCCATGCACTGCTCTTTCTGAAGAATAGAATCGATGACTTGTTTGCAGAAGTGTTGCTTTTACTTTTTCAGTTTTAACCTATTAAACCCGAGAGTCCGCGGTACCGGGGACTTGCCCCCTTGTGCGTTACATTTTCGCTCATAGCTCACTAACCCTGGGAGTAACCCACACATATTAAATACCGTTGTGCTCAGCGGAAACTCGTCTAAAAACGTGTCTAATTTATTTTCATATCCGTGAACCACAGCTCTAACGCCATGCAAATAAACAACAACATATCCGGAGTATAATTCATGACCAAGTTTTTGTTTATATGTAATATGTATCCACAATATAAACGCAAACACCAAAACCATGGCATAAAATGAAAGCTAACAACCAGCTGAATCCAGCGATATGCAACTCATTTACATTGCATGAAGTCTTTTAGAGCAGGGAGCAAAAGTTCCCCGAAAAAAAACGCCAGCGAAAACCAAGCAAACATGTAAATCTTGTCTTACCTTTGCTGTTTTTTCAACAAAAGTTATTTCCATAGCGATAAAAGTCCGTTTGTTGTTATGTCCGGTCGATAGCTTCGCGGAAACTCCATTTTGGCTCTTTGGCTCTCATTTTGGCTCTGTAGCTCTGTGCTCGTAATAACATCACCAAATATGGAAACACTCCCCATGCGTAAAAGCAGTCCTCTCTACGCTCCGTGTCCTGTGATTCGTCGGGGATCCTGTCCGTCTCAAAATGGTGGATATCATTGGATTCTACAGATTTGAAGGTTTCCAACGAGGTATAGAGGTCCCGGATTGGACAGATGGTCGGGGGGTTGGGCACACGGGGAAGTTACAAGGTTGGAAGCGGCATAAATGGGACATTACGCAAAATGCACGGAGACGGCATAAATGGGCTTCACCCCCCTTTTACAGCATTTCTTTAGGAGTTTTTTTTTTTGCTGAAATCATGTCCCGTAAGCAAGAAAAGAAAACCATGAACGTAGCGGAAGCTTTGGACAAGATTTTTTCCATATTTCAATTATTGTGCCAAAAGGGATTACGCCTGAACTTTGTTCAATCAAAACCTGTACAGAATATTAGTTTCTTGTAGTATGGACACCAAACTTGCTACAGATGTCCTTCACATGTAGTTGTTACAATTGATTGTGTTTATTTGCTTCGTTACAAGTAAAATACCGGGTACGGCGCAGGACCCATCCTTGCGATGGCAGCCTGTGAAAGGAACAGTGGCACTCTCCTTCCCTCCGTAGTGCTAGGGTCTTCTCCTTGGGCAAGAGAGATTAACCCTTAAGCCCCCCTTACGAGGGTTACACTAAATCTAGACTGCACTTACATCTGCATATTTTGGACACAACCACTACACCGCTTGCGAAGATCCAGAACAAACTTTTTTTTTGATTCCCCATTGTAAGGGGCAACTTGTTAGCCGTGAGTTGCGACCCGTGTCGGCGGAGGAAGAGGTCCTGGTGTTTGAGGAAAATGGTTAGCTGCGGCTGCCACCTTTCCAACACGACACTTTGGCTTCTACTTCGTCTAGACGGGAGGTTGGAATGGCTCGATCCAATCAATCGGCTGGTCAAAGAAATGATCTTAAAACATCTATAAGACACTTTGGCTTAGAGTCAATCAAGTTATAAAAAGCAACCCGTTGCTTTTACTGGCTTGAGTATACCATCAGTATATCCTTGATGCATAATCTGCTGGAGTTCCGCGGCCCTGTGCATCCCTATTTTTTGGGCTCCAAGGTGGGTGAGGAGTACTGATGATGAACAAGAAAACTAAAAAATATGGCAAATAAACCAAACCACAAACGACATCGGACGGATTTAGAAACTGACAACCCAAATGGAAAAATTGAAAAAAAAAAAAAAAATGATGAGTGGCCAAAATTTATAATTATTGAATCAACTTCTGCTGACTATCAAATCACTAGGCTGTCTCCTTTTGCTATCCAGAAAGGTATTGCTGGTATAGCGGGTACAGTTAAAGAAGTGAAAAAACTGCGATCAGGTCAAATTCTTGTTGAATGTTATAAAAAAGCCAGTTCAGAGAACCTACTTCAAACAAAAATGATCGCAACAGTTCCTGTGAAGACATCACCACACCCAACTCTCAACTATAGTAAAGGAGTGATCCGCACCAGAGAACTTGAAGATGTTGATGAAGAAGAAATACAAGAAGAACTGAAGCCTCAAGGAGTTACTAAAGTAAGGAGAATTACCATCAAAAGAGAAGGACGAACAATCAGAACAAGTACCTACATTATCACCTTCAACAAACCAACAATCCCTGAAAAACTTCTGATCGGATACTTAAGTGTACACGTGGACCTCTTTGTCCCAAATCCCCTTAGATGTTTTAATTGCCAGAAATATGGCCATGGTTCAAACAGTTGCAATAATAAACACATCTGTTGTAACTGTGGTGAAGAAAGACATGACAAGGAACCCTGTGAAAAAAACCATCCAAATGTTGTAATTGTTCAGGGGACCACTTAGCTGCATCAAAACAATGTCCAATGTGGATCCGGGAAAAAGAAATACAGAAGATTAGATGCACCAAGAAGATCAGTTACCCTGAATCAAGGAAATTGGTTGCTCCTACCCCCTTCTTCAGTATAAACAAATCATTTGCTGATGCAGTAAGAAAAACTGTAAGATCCATGGACTGCCAGACAGA